>JAGFZM010000021.1:1329038-1379693 GCA_017657215.1 Limnothrissa miodon
GGGGGTCCGCGGAGGTACTGCAGGGGGTCCGCGAAAATATTTCATCTGAGGCATTTTTTTTTATCTTCCAAAAAATAAAATTTGTCATAGTTAACATAATGTTCAAAAAAAAAATTGCTTCATATTCGTTTTTAAATAAGACATTGTAGGCTACCCATGAATCATGCATGTGATCATGTGATCCCTGTGTAACATTTTGCTAACCTATGCCAAAACACATTAGCATTCATGAATGTACAAATACAGGTCAACACTTCAGCCTGAGCCTGACACTGCCTCGCAAATTCCATCCGTCCTAGAACAGAGAAGCTCTGTTCCACTCACCAGGTTCAGTGCTCTCACTAGGACCTGGTAGCTGATCAGTTATCTTTAATTCTTCGTCCCACTGGGCCTATAATAAAAAATGTGACCCTTGTGATCTTTTTTTTTATTTGAGTTGGATCATCGCGATTAAAGAACACTTCCCCCCGTGCGTTTTAGTTAAATAGTATTCAGCAAACTCGTTCTTTTCATTCCGGGAGATAAATTACGTTTGATTCGTCTGTTCAGTGTCGGGACAGATGGACCCTGAACTTTGCGGGGTATTTGTTCTGTGTGATGTTTTGCTTTGTTGTTTTTTTTTAATGACAGTCTGCGGTCTTTGCGCTTCAAGACGTTCTGTGCGAATTCATTCATCGAACGTTCCATCACAATAAAACGATAACGATAATCTCATGTGTTTCCTTCTGAAAGACAAAGTTATTTTACACAAGAGGAAGAGGCTTTCTGTCTTTATCAGTTTGAGCTAATTAAGCTTTGCCTGAATTTAGCTGAATATCCAGCTAGTTAACCCTTGTGACATTCATTCAGTTATAGGGCGAATTTATGCAACTATGTAAAGAAACGAGTTTAGAATGTGTGCGTTCGTGTGTGAGCGTGCATGCATAGGCACTCGACTGACGGTCCAAATGACGGCAGGATTTGAGGTGGGCCAGGTGTGTATGGAGTAAGATAGCTGTCAAAAAGTAATGCCTGTGAATGGGGCGATGACGTATTTTGACAGTTGAGTAACGTGTGCAAAGTGGTATCCATAATATTGAGGGGCGTACTGAAATTTTGATTTTGTACTTGTAATTTTTGAATTCGCATTTTTTTCCATCCGTATTCTGGTGGATAACATACACACACTTTATTTTATGCATGACTGAACTCATTTGAAAAGTCACAAATGTTTATTTTATGCTAAATACACACGTGTATCAAATATATGGACACAAATATTTTGGCAGCTATCTTACCCCACAGGTGTGGGGGTCCGTGCTCAGTCGCTCTCACAGCCAAGGGGTCCTTGAGCTGAAAAATGTTGAAGACCCCTGCACTATACACTATTAGAATCAGCATTATAACATTATATAAATTGCAGTGTCTAGTTTTGATCAAGTAATGAAAATATCTTGAAAATTATCTGGACTTACTTGCAGGGCTTAAAGTATCCCGGCACCATGCCGGATCTCCGGCGTGTGGCCGTGAGGAGGAAAAAACATTTTAGAGCCTGCGCATGCAGTTTAATATTTTCGAGGGAATTTATTTCACCTACCAATCATATGAGAGGACGGCACGTAACGAACGTTACAAATCTATCAGAAGCAGAGAAGGGCGGATCCTTGCAATACGGTATGTTTGACACCAGTGCTGAAGCCTAGTCTACATGATACGCGGTAAAAACATCTTAAAAGATATTGGGTTTGCGAATAACCAATAAAACTTGGGCAAAGATACGTATCCTATAAAAAAATATCTGAAACAATCCATTCACTCAACAAACGTTACTGAATGGTTGTAGGTTCTCCTAGCCCATAGGCAAATTAGTGTCAACAACTTTTGAAAGCATTAAATCACGTTAGCATTGTCGGAGAAAAAAAATGGAGCGCAAGTTTATGAAGCCTGGGGATGATATCCTAGCAATAGATAAAGGCATGGCAAGTTTAGTTATATAGCGCATTTTAATGTGCTTTACAAAGATAAAAATAGGGGATAAAATAAAGAGTAAAAAGTAAAAACAAAAAAAGTTAAAAGAATAAAAGTTTAATAAAGGACAGATAATAAAAATAATTGTAGAATTAGGATTTTCCCAAATTCACAAATTTGTAGCCTACAAATGGGGGGGGGGGGGACTCAAAAAGTTCAGGCTCAGGATTTTTTTTTTACTTTAACCCCTGTACTTGTCCTAAAATCAGTAAAATTTCAATTATTCAAATATAGAGTGTATGAAAAAATCAGAATCTTGTGTGCTATGTAGAGGTACAATATACCACATATATCACATACTGTTCACAAGATATGATGCATTTAGGGCGGAATTCTCCAATAAGCGCGTAAGTCGGTTTTTACACGATTTCATTTACGTGCCTTTGAACTGCGCATATTCTCCACTTTAGGTGCTTGCTCCTCCTACAGCGCTTAACTCGAATTCCAGGCGGGTTTAGGAATAGGGGCGTTACTAACCCAAAATGAAGGCAGTCTCTGTGCCAAGGTGGCTGTCAGGAAAACATGGAACAAGGACCCCTGCATTAGCACTTAGTCAACAGAAAGTGCAAACCATGACTTTAAATTGGAATAGGCATATCACATGAGAAGATTAAGCGTCTGTGCCTATCGGCTAAGCCAGTGTTTCTCAATCTATGGGCCGCGAGAAGATTACCGTCGGGCCGACCTTGATTGCCTTCTTTTATTTTATAACTTTAAAACAACTGTCACTGTAAATCAGATTATGAAGAAGAGCGAGGCTGGCTGGCTCTGCTATCAGTGTCTTTGCGTCACCTACATCGCCCCTCCCACGTTTAACGTTGTAGAATGTTGAAAACTGTTCCCACTGTCTGCCGTCGGCACGTTCGTACCAATCCGTCCTGTCTATCCACACGCAAACACGTTTCACGAGTCCAATGGCATGTTCAAAGCAAGCTAGTCTTGACTCTTTCTTTGAGAAACGTTCATCTAGCACTGCATATTCACATGACACAGAGGCAAAAGAACATTGCGCTTTTACTTGCAATTACGACCCTTCATACATTAAATTCGGCTTCATGTGATGGTTACCCCCCAAAACCAATTTGTGTCATCTGCCAAACAATGTTAAGCAACGAGGCCATGAAGCCGCCCAAATAAGCCAGCTGGAAACAAAACACCCGAATCTAAAAGATAAATCTGAAGCTTTTTTTTTCAAATGAAAGAGTGACGAATTGGCTACCCAAACCTAGCCTAATTTGGCAGTCAAATGAAAGGTTAACCATCATACCTGGTTTCGCCCCACATTTCTAAGTGCCAGGCAACTTTTACAATTTGCGAGATGCTAATTATGACTTCGATACTGCATGTTGTCAGGCTGCCACCTTGGTGCAGGTCAGGTCAGGATAAACTTTTGGAGCTCTCGTGCGATGCTGGTCTGCTGTCTATAATTACTCGACTTTCTCTGTCTGAATTCTGGTCGTCATGCTGCGATGAATATCCCCAGCAGAGTGAAATGGCAGTGAAAACGATACCTTTCAATTCAACATACCTCCGCGTATGTATTTTCACATTTGACAGACAAAATACCGAAACAGACGCAACTTAGAAAACACGCTCCGAATGTCCTTGTCACCCTGTCTTCCTCGTTTTGACCTGATAGTTGCGAGAAAGCAGGCGCACCCTTCGCATTAGAATGTTGGTTTTTCTTTTTCCTGCGATATTTCTGTGGATCACTGGGCCTCTCATTTATTTGAGGTTTATGGTCATCATGCAGGCTACGTTCAATTCTCCCTTTAAGTTCATACTGGGAATGCAATCTGTAGCCTAAATGGGGCTATACAGTCTCTTGTCGGTTTGATGTTCCAGGCACTGCAGTAGCAGCCTACTTGAAGTTCAACAAAAAAATCTAAACAAAAACAAAAAGTGAAAAAAAAAGAGACGTGATAATAGGTAATGCTACTGCTACTTCTAACAATAGACCTAATAGTAATAATAATAGTTGTAGTACATGTAATGACAAAAGTCAAATTATTAGGCCTACATATCTGTAACTACCACAATAATCTCAAAGCCAAAGCTGTTAGGTCTCCTTGTTTAATAATAACCTACAGTAGTTTAGACCTGTAGTAATAATAATAATAGTAATAATAATAATAATAATAATAATTATTATTATTATTATTATGATAATGGCAACATTAATTTATAGTAATTAATAGTAAACTATCTATCCATCTATCTATCTAAAGGCGCCCATGGCGGCGGGCGTTGGGCGGGTGTTCAGGGGGCGTGCAGAGGCCTATGCAGGGCCTTGGAACACCAAGGCCTAATATCACAGGGCCCCAGAGCAAAAAAGTTTGAGAAACCCTGGGCTAAGCTATCAAAGTCAAAGTAAGACCACAAATCAATGAACACATCGACATAATATTTCAACCACCGCAAAACGTTTGCGAATACAATGGAGCAATACAATTTCATTGAATTCATAAACGGTACGCAATAACAAAAATAAGAAATAAATAATTTAGTACTTGTTAACCAGCAAAAAACATTTAAAATGTGCTCCTTCTACCTTAGCCTGTTTGTTCCATGGAGGACAGGGAGCAAAAATAAAGATAAGATTGTAATCACACACAAAAAACTATCTCAGTGAAAGTGATGTCATTTCGAAATTGTGCACTTCTCAAACTACTACGAAATCCGCTGTGTGATTTAAGATTATGCAATGGAACTCCCTGGAACAACCCAGCATTTTGGCATTTTGATTTTAATTTTTGAGAACATTGTAGAAATAGGGCTTTACGCTTTGAATTGCTCCCTTGTATGGCAGCTTCTGTCACTGGTGTGTGAATGCATGTGTATGAATGGGTGAACGTAAGGCATACATTGTAAAGCGTTTTGAGTGCTCGTAGGAGTAGAAAAGCGCTATACAAATGCAGTCCATTTACCATTTACTCTCGTATTTTAATTGAACACTATTTAGAACAGGAGACAGACGAGGATTATGAAAAACAGGAACAGAGTTGATGGTTTTGTCTGATAATTTCTTGTGGTTGTGATAAATGTAGTTTAGAAATAATGATGAACAATGTAATATAGAATGTCTCGAACATTGGCATGTTTAAATTTGGCCATGACAGACATCAAACGCAATATACTATTTGACCATATAGTGGCGCTTCACCTTAATACAGCCCTCAAAGGTGCGTAACAGTAAAAAGACTTAAGTCAGGCGGATAATACGCGTATGGGAACCTTTTCATTTGATACGCCCCGATTTAAGCTTTGCCCCGCCTAGAATGCGCCACTGGGCTTTTGGCGCGCAAGTGACTGATTTGAGCCTATGGCAGAATGCGTGCAGGCTGAAAAGCGCACAGCTATGTGCTGTTTTTGACTTACCCCGGAAAATTCCGCCCTTAGTGAGTAGTGCAAAAATCAGTTAAATGGATTTGGAATGTTGCGAGAATTCTTTTCTTGACACCCAAATATACTAGTATCAGGAAGAACCATACAAACACTGGTAATGGAGACAAATACACCACCTTTCACAATCTGGTCCAATTATAAACCATTTATGTACTGTTTTGTTTTTTGTAATGGGTGTGTCTTTTTGCCTGTAGATTTGGTGGGGTCCTCCTCATCCTCCGAAGGAGATAAGTGATCTGTTCCCAGCTGCTGGTTGAATCAGTAGCTGGATCTGTTGTGGGAGCTGAACTGGAGTGCATCATTTCAGTATCAGGCAAAAGGACAAGCTACTCAACATCCTGGACAATGACTGTCATCCACTCCACAGCACTATCATGCAGCAAAAGAGCTTGATCAGCTGAAGACTACGCTCCCTGACATGCACAACAGACAGACTTAGGAAGTCATTTGTACCCAGGGCTAGGACTGGGCGATATGGACTAAAATGTATATCTCAATATATTTTTCTCATATCTCGATATACGATATATATCGATATCTTTTTAGAAAAAAAAAACGACTGCAAAATATAACAAATGTCACAAAATTGTTTTTATTAATCTCTGAACATCAACTGTATACTGTACACTAAAGAGGGTTTTTTTTTTTTTGCTATTTTAACCAGGCTGGTCACTTTACAACTAACTACACTTTATTTATTTGTTTACTAAACAAATAAATAAAGTTTCTATAAAAATGTATAATGAAAATATAGAGGGCTTTTTCAGTATGACAAGTTCTAAACTTAACTGTGCTACAGTTTCAAACAATAACATAAAAATGTGGACGTCTTTACATTTTGTGCAAGGAAAACGGATGTGTTAACAGTCGCAGGTTTGAGTGCAGCCGTGCTGTAACACAAATGTAAGACTCACAGGTTCAGCTAACGTTACTCCACTTGTCTGCTGTCATTGCGTAGCTACTCAGTCACAGAGTTCAAATGCCAGTCGCGCTCTCTCATCATAGTCGCGGCAGTTCTTATCTTGTAAAGTAATGACGACTGGGTAAAATGTATTGTGGGTCGAGTGTTTTCAACAGCAAAAATCTACGTTGTTCCACTACGGCAATTAATGCCATGTCCTCCGCGATATGGCAATTGATTGTCCACCGCTTTTTCTGTCATAGACTGCATGCTAATGAGTGCTGAAGTGTAGTTCGTTTTGCGCAGTTTGCACTGGTTTTGTGGCGGTCTGTCCTCAGAGTTTGTAACACTCTTCATATGCTTGCCGATGGCCTCCATTTACAAATGATCGAGCCGTTGTTTCGCTTTGTTGGCCTCAAGCTGTTCCTTCGCGGCATTCTCCTAGAGGCACCGTTCCAACTCTGACACGTCCGGCTTGATCTCGATCGGTGTGCTTACATTCATCTTTTTGATATCTCTTGTCGTTCCCCCGATATCCCTCTTTTTCTTGTCGTTCTTTCCCCATAGAAATGCATGGGGTGGGGAGGGCTCCTCATTGAAATCAATGGGAAAAATGCTTGTGTGTGTGTGTGTATGAGTGTCTGTGTGTGAGTGTGTGTGTGTTTGTGTGTGTGTGTTGGAGTTGGTGGGGGGGCTGTTGGGGAGGTCTCAATTAGAAAGAATGAGAGAAATGCTTTTGGATGTGTATGTGTGTGTTTGCATGTGTGTGTGTATGGGGTTGGTGGGTGGGTCCATTAGAAAGAATGGGAAAAATGCTTGTGTGTGTATGAGTGTTGCGCGTGTGTGTATGGTGTTGGTGGGGGGGTTTGAGGGGGTGTTAAAATGGGGTTTTGGAGGGGGGGTTGGTGAAGGTGTTGGTAGAAACAATGGGAAAAATGCTTGTGTGTACGTGTGTGTGTGCGTGTGTGTGTATGGTGTTGGTGGGTGGGTGTTGGGGGAGGTATTCAGAGTGGTATTTGAAAGGGTGTTGAGCGGGGGTTTGGCGGGGTGGAGAGGGGGGTGTTGGTGAGTGTGTGTTGATGGGGGGGTCTGGGGGGGGGTTCTGGTGGCACGTCCACTTTTGCAGTTTCTGCCGAGAAAATGCAGTCTAGTTTTTATATTATTAGGCTACTTTTATTTTTATCTTATTGTCCATATATTTACACTAAAACTGTTAAATTGCTATGCTTATATTTGTTATTGTCCATTTTACATATGCACATATTTATTGCTGGTCAATAGACTTTTAACCTTGCACTGCTGGACTCATTTGCACTACTACCTTGACACACACCCCATACTGTACCACACCACATTCATGCGCTGCATTCTCTACCCATAGTATTTGTATTCTATTATTATTTTTAGTAATGTAATCTAGTCATGTTGTTTTGTTGATCTGCTTCTTATCATCCTGTGTACACTGTAGTATATGTTGTGTGTGATTCCCCTTGGGGATCAATAAAGTATCTATCTATCTATCTATCTCTCTCTCTCTCTATCTATTTATCTAAAAGGAAAATGATGTTGGTAAATTGACTGCAATCATATTGGGCTATTCTGTCCTATCAAAGCACAATTTCAGAATGCCTGTAAACTAGTTATAAAGACAAGAACACTTTTGTGGATATTTTAAGAAAATATTCATAACAATGAACAAATTAACAATTATAAAATAATTTATAAACAGAATGTATTACTCTCCCACACCAATGAAAACAAATTCCTGAGAACCTTTAACTCTCTGCTATGCCATACTGCAAAGCAATACACTCTGTATCAATCAAAAGATATAAATAAAAGCGAATTTAACAATCAATAGGCCTACACCTACTACACAAATAACAGAGGATGTAACAGTCAATACACTCTGAACCTTCAACTTTCACTGTGACGCTCTCTGCTATGCCATACTGCAGTGGAACAAACCTTGAAATTATGATTTACTAAAATAACAGTTAGGTAAGCAAACTACAATTATCACAGCACGCTTGGACGTCACACACCTCTTCTGACCACATCATAGCCCCATCATATCAACAACACAACGCTGCAATCATAGCAGGCTCAAACATATTGGAAGACAAGTGCCGGGCAGATAAAGCCTGGCCCAGCACGCGCTCGCCCTGACACGAAAAGCTGATTCGATTTTCTGATCTGCAGTGTGCGAGTCAAATACGCTCGAAGCGTTCTAACTGAGCATAAGGCCAGGGGCACTGAGCCCTCTGTCTCGGGTAGCACAGTAAGCTCAATAACCCTGGAACGGGGGTCCGTGGTGAGAACCGTAGGGCGAGAAAACGGATTTGACTTTCATGTCCCCTTGTGCAAATTTTAGGCAGTCAGGACTTATAGATCGCTGACACGCTTCACGGACACCAAGGCGAGTAAAAGCGCAGTCTTGAGTGAGAGAAATTTAAGACCGGCCTCCGCAGTGGGGTCGAAGGGCGCACTGGCCAGGCCGCGTAAAAACGGTGGCCAGGGACTGAACGTGTGGAGCAGGGGCAAAGCCGCCTGACGCCCTTCATGAAGCACGAGGTAAGGGGGGGTGCGGCCGGTGCCACTCCCACGTAACCAAGATGGCTCACATAGATGGCTGCCAAATACGCCTTCTGCATGGAGGGTGCACACCCCAAGTCAACATGTGCTGCAAAAAAAAGCGAGCACATCGCCAATGGGGCAGATCAGCGGGTCCAAGCCCTTGCCTGTACACCACAAACTCCATACGTGCCACTTAAGCGTGTTGAGAGATCTAGTAGAAGAGGCACTAGCACTCTGAATAGTCTCTACCACAGCCGCGGATTAACCGTGCACTAAGAGATGTACGCGTTCAGGTGCCAAGCTGTTAGTCGTCAAGCCTCCGGGCGTGAGTGCCAAATGGTCCCCTGAGCAAGTCGGGCCTCACTGGTAGAGGCCACAGTCGCTCGTCCGTCATGGAGATGAGGTCCGCAAACCAGCTCTGTGACTGCCAATAAGGGCGGGTGGGGACATCAGCGCGAGGCCAAATGCATGGCCCCAGGGGGCTCAACGCGATTGGCGTGCACAAAATGCGAAGACGTCACAGGCGTGACGCGTGTGCCGTGCGTGCATTGCATTGCCTCTGCGTGTAGGGGACGTCTGAAGGCAGACGGCAACCCTGGCAGAAGCCTGGGCAGACTGACAGTTTAGTGAACTGAAGTTGATAACCACGCGTCGAGACCACCCATTGCAATTCTGACTGAGTAAAAAGATCTGGAGGAAGCAATAACATACACTGTGCTGGGAAGGCAGAGGTTGAACACGAGACATAAGTGCGCCCGTGTGGAGCAACTGGGTTGCGCGCATCAATCGCGGAGCCCCTAGTGTGGCTCGCTCTGAGCGCTGTGAGGCAACGCTGAGTGTATCAGCCCCCTAAGCGCGTCGCGCTCGGAACACGTGTCTGTGAAGATATGTGTCAGCCGGAGGCGAGCGAAGAAGTGCGGAGGATCTGATGGGCAGTCAAGATGTAAGCTTTCACAGTTAGGCGTTCCGTTCGCTGACAAGCCCTCGAGGGAAGCTCAGGGAGTAGCCCTAGCTTGGTAGCCGCTAAGGAGGCTATGTCTGCTAACTCTCGTGCTAGGTTAGCAGCGTGAGTGCCTCTGGACTCGTCCGCCGCATCATCGTTCCCATCTTGCATTTGGCTCTCCAGGAGAGAGAGATTGTCCTGGTCGGTGTCGACCGACATCACGTCGGGAGAAGCAGGAGAGAGAGGAGAGGAATGGGAGATTAGCCTCAGGGACTGCAGTCGCCTGGGCAAAGCCAAAGCTAATCCACCGAGGATCAGCTAGCCTAACTTGGGGGCTAGCTACCAAGCTAGGACGCTTAGCGGTTAGCCGGTTAACTCCCGAAAGCCTGGACAAATCCCTCGGTGTGGAACACGTGGACCAGCAGAGGTGGAGGGGAGCACAGATGAGGCAGCTTGTCCAACAAAGAAGGCTACCCTGTTAGCAACCGCGGCGGGGGAGAGAGGTCCGGAGCGGACAGCGTAATAAACGCGCGATCCGGCCCCAGGCAGATGAGGCATGCACCGTGCTTATCCGAAAGTCATCACCCTGGCGCAGGTAGGCCAACGAAGAAGCGGAGAAGCCATCTCCGAGCGAGTCACTTGTGGCAACTCCGATGTAGCGTTGGACATAGTGGAGCTCGAAGAGAGGTAGGAACTTTTTAAAAAAACTTTTCTGGTGGGATTTGAGAAAAGCCGTTGCGTTAGGTGAAGTAGAAAAAGTTGTTTAGGAAAAATTACAGCGAACTCAAAATGGAGTGGCATGAATTTTGCAAAGGAACCAAACTGAGCGTAAGCAGGGGTTTTTATACCTTCCTAGACGTCGCGTTGGCGGGCTACGTGTTTCTCACGGTATCCCGTGCCGCGGGCTGTCGAACTGGCCTGGGCCGGCGCGCGACGCTTTTTTGGTTACTGCCCTTGCTGTGTAAGAGTTGGTTTTATAGGAAATTCAGCCGAATTACTCATAAACATGCATAATCCACTCACGTTTTTGGCTTCGAAAAGTGAATAGAGAACTACCGATTGTCAATCTGACATGTAGGACAATATTCGAAGGTTATTTTGCATTACATGGAGTAGGCAAAAACTACGAGACACTTGACATTCACCCTGCAAACTTCACCGGCAAAAGTTAGCTTACATTATATGGGCTAATTAGCTTGCAATTTGACTTACCTTGCTACAGACTCACTCTGTCACCGAGTAACGTTAGCTCCTCGTCCAAGGCTAACTCTTCACCGCTGTAGAGGCCACCATATTACTGTCAATGTTGCTCTCGTTGTCAGTGGGGCCTAGATGATTAATCGACATGTGACACGTGCCAGTGGCATGTAAAAGACATGCCATTGGATAAATCGACATGTGACACTTTCCAATGACATGTAAATGGCATTCCTCTACCACTGAACAATACGTTAAGTTTACAGATACATTTCTAACGGCAAATGGCACAGGAACACCTCACGGACCACAAGCAGGTCTTACCTTCTATGGACAAATATGGAATTTATGGATAAGCAGTGAAGATTTTGCACTGTACTGGGCATACACTGTGCGATTTTTGGCCCATTTTGCCACAATTTTTCAGTCGTGCGACTATTTATGTGTCATGTAGTGTACATGGGGTAACGAGAAGCGGTTAACACCTGACGACCAGCTTCGATCAGAAATAGCATGATCGCAAGAAAATCAAACCTGTTTAAAATTCTAGTCGCCCGTCGTGAGGGCATCGCACTGTTGAAGCAATGCCACGAGCCTATTTAACGCAATCCAACAGAAGTGGTAGTGCGTAGAGGATTTTAGGGGATAAAGAGAGACAAGTTGTGTGTAGTAAATTACGCTTTAAAAACAAGTAATGCCTTACACAGAGAACAGCGGTGAAATGGGAGTTAGTGTGAGAGGGGCTGGTTCGAGGGGCTGGTAACCTCCAAGCAAACCCCAAGCATGGCATAAACCACGTACCCAGGTAAACATTTCCACTGGAATAGCATACTTTTATTAAATTAACAAGAAAAATCATTATTCACAATGAACTTTACAAATATGCATTTGCATGATTTTATTACCCACTTTCAAGGAGATTGTCCCAGAAGCAGTTGACCAGCTGGTCATTTAAAATACCAAAGACTGGCAAGTCCGCTCACTATATGCTCTATAATGGCTTGTGGCATCCAATTTAAACTATTATTTTAGGTGGAACTAAATATATTCGTGCTTTTTGCACTTCAGTCCACTACAGAAATGTTTAAAATAGTCTTATTTACTAATTAAAAATGATACACACAACCAGATGAAAACACAATGAACACACCAACCCAGTAAACAATTTACAACAAACACTTTCAGGTCAATTTCCAATTGAACCCTTGAGGACTCCCCACACAGGACTTTTTGAGGAGAACCCAGCCTTTCATTTGCCAGGCGCTGTCTGGGATGGCCACACATCATTTGTGTACAGACAATTTGGGCCATTCCCCTTTGGATCACCGCTGTTCTACCCTGTGTCATCATCCACCGCCAAGATGCTCCTCCCTGTCCTGACCGTCCACTGACAGGGTATAGGCTCCCCTTGACCTTTTTCTTTGAGCCTATGCTGCACCACACCTTCCACCTTGAGTGTCTATGATATCTGATCTGTTGGTTACGCTGGAGCAAGAGAGAAAGGGGACAGCACAGGTGTATTCTATTGAGCAGCTATTGACAGCCAGTTGTTTTCATGAGTCCTGCATGCCAGAGATGAAGAGTCCATGCAGCGACTGGCTGTGCGCATTCTAAAGGATACGCACTGACCAGATGCATTTTGATGGAGATCGGATGTAGTAACGGACATCAGCATAAGAGGTACAATATCTAGAGAGCTGAAACTGCATGGGTGTAAGTCTTCTTACTTGGGTTTTCAACCCAAGCCAAGGCCACATCCAATGCACCTAATGTGAACACAAAAAACACAGAACACAATTTTGAGATTAGATGATAAACAAACAAAACATTTGCGTTTTGACCAGAAATAAATAACAGGGCAGGGCATTTGAATATGATTTCACAGAGAATTTTTAAGACAACCTGGCTCCCCTGCACTAATCAGTTTGGCGCTAATAAGCTAATGTTAGATGACAGCCTCCATTACGTTTGGCACATCAAAAGCTTATCTGTAAACACGTATCCCAGAACACCAAAATTACACATTTCAACAAAACCTACATACGTACAACCATACATTCACATACACGCATGTACACATACACAGCAAGCAAGAATCTTACCTGGGGTTGCCTGCACATAGTCGTGGTCCAAGCCAATGCTAACATCAACAATGCTAGCGTCTTCTTGACCTCAAGATCAGACTTGATGACCACAAACAACAAACCCCAATCTTTCCGTCGACCTCTCATAAACCGATTTCCTGGCTGGAGGTCTGTCAGTAACCCACAGAAAAATACAAGGCTCTGCATCTTTCTTGATAATGTTAAGGCCGCTTAACGTTAGTGTCTGAATGTTGCTGCTCCGAAAACTGAATGCTGCAAATATGTGCTTCATCAAAATTAAACAGTGGATTTTCGTCTCTCCTTATTGCCCGTACCATCATGTCCTCCTGCGTTCTTCGTCATGGGAAACTTTTTTGCTTGTTATTTGTACAATGAGGCACGCAACACAACTTTGTCTTAATTTGAGCCATGCTCGCAATGTTTCAGTATAGCGAGATGGCTAACTGGATGGCTAACCGGAAATAAAGACACATACCCCTAGCTTTGAATCGAACGCTATGTTTTTGTGAAAAAGGCTAATCGCTGCCGTGACAAACTTTCGGGAAAACCGCGTGTTATCGACATGTCACATGGTCACATGTCGATGCCAGTGACACGTCTTTTACATGCCACTGGCACGTGTCACATGTCGATTAATCATCTAGGCCCCTCTCCTCGTTGTTCTCCATCAACATCGCGCGCTTGCCAACTGAGGCCATTATAGAGTTGGCCAGTGAACCCGGAACTTCCAACCAGGAAGTGGTTCCAAGGCTCCCGTTTTGCCATTGACTTTTCCATAAAATCGCGTTTTAATAGCGTTTAAAGTCCCGACTCATTCTATCCAGCTACGGGGTAGGTGATGACCGTGTAACCTTCCGTTCAGAGTGAAAAAACTAAAGAAAAGGCTAAAAAAAGGCAAAGGTATAAGACTGTGTACATATTTTTACCCCCGACTTTAGAAACTACATATCCCACAAGCCAGTACTTACCCTATCCCAAAGACGATTGCGCCCAACGTTCTTTTTGAATCTCCTGGAGTTGACGACAGCCACGCGATGTTGCTCTTGTAATCGAATAGCTAAATTTTGGTGTATTTCCTCAGTAGTTTGTGTAAATAGTGTTGTAATATTGTATATATCTTCAGATTTGCATCAATCAAGTTTTAGATCCGTTTTTTTAACCGAAAGCATGGTACAGTATTTAGTACCCGACTGCAACCACCGCTTTGGTGTCCACCATTGCAGTTTCCACCGGTTCCCTACAAATGCCTCTGTCAAGCTACCCTGAATAAAGAATTGATAATGTCGGGTACAATAAAGCATTTATCAGGATTTGTGATAATTTCCATTTGTTATAGATTGCACCACAACTGAATTTACTGTTTTTAATTAGCCCAACTGCCATTTACCACGTTACATACCCTTCATATCACCAGATACAGAGAAAAACTAATGTAATCCAGCAAGGTAAGAAAATGAGCATATTAAATTTATAAATCTTAGGGAAATGGAAATGACATGGTAAGGATGCCTAGTTGAAATTAGGTTAGGCTTAAGGGTCGTGTCAAACGAGCAGTAAAACGAGCAAAACCATGGTTGTGAGGTAGGCTACGGTGACATTCGTGAACTTGTTTGCTTTCCCGGGCTTAAACAAACACATCCATGGCAACGTACTTGTCCACAAATCAGATGCGTTGCTGGGGTTGTGGGATTGCTCAGGATTATGGGTACTGAAGTACTTCTAAGGGAAATCGCAGAAAAAAGACGTTTTTACTGAAACAAAATGGAGATCACATTACATTTTGGCGTCTAGTTGAGCACAACCAATCGTTTTGTTATGCCGTAGCTAGTTAGACGTCTTCCTTCCGTAATTCGGATAGCGTGGGTTGTAATCTAAATGTCAATGGGAAAAACTAATGGGAAAATCACTTCCGGAACCTCACCGGCAAACTCTATTGTACAGTAGGCTAGTGGTCTTTGGTGATATGGAACGTCACTGTCATTTGGACATTCGCGGGTTACAGCAGCTGACCTAATGAGGGCGGTACTTTGAAAATGCCATATAACGCTTACCAATCACAAACAAACGTTTCCATATCTTTCTCTTTTGATTGGCTATGGTGTAGTAATGTCTGTAAAATACGTATTTAGTTTTATAAACGATTTATTGTCATAACAACCTAACGTCATGGTTCCTCAGTGAACGATTTTTCTATGGTCCGTCGCCTGTATGTAACTTAAATAGCGGTCATCAATCATAGGGTTGACTGGCGGCAAAGTGTTATACAGACTGGATAAGCAACATTTCTCAACCTCAACAGCCGTGTTTGTGTGCTGAAGGACTACACAGAAGATAGACGGCTGGTGTGCCGATAACAATGTGGGCTTCATTGATAACTTTAGTTCTTTCTGGGGAAAACCTGGACTTTTGAATCGAGACGGCATTCATCCTTCGAGGATGGGTGCTGAGCTCCTTTCTAGGAACATTGACCGGCACTTAAACTCGGCGTGTTCCTGACATACCAGAGTTGGTCCAGGTAGCAGAATTACTGTCTTACACAGATCTCTGCCGCCTCACCGTCAACCCACCAGGCAGTTAGGGAGAGTGTCCGCGACCAGACAAATCGCAAAACGACCAGTTAAGGGAGTAAACCGTAGCAACCTCATATTTATAAGACCAGAAACAAATAAACGTGATCAGAAATCACAAATGAAATTCGGATTACTAAATATTCGTTCCCTCTCCTCAAAGACCGCCCTAATAAATGAGCTTATTACCGATAATGAAATTGACATACTTTGCCTAACCGAAACGTGGCTAAAACCGGACGAATACCTTCCACTTAATGAGGCTACTCCTCCAAGTCACTTTAATTACCACATACCTCGACACAATGGTCGTGGCGGTGGTGTTGCCACAATTTATAACTCCAACCTTACTATGGCTCCCAAATTTGAATATAAATTTAAATCTTTTGAGGTCCTTGTTCTCAATCTTATGCAACCTGACAAAACATCTAGACCTAATGTACCCTTAACGATTGTAACGTTATATAGACCCCCAGGCCCCTATTCTGACTTTATGACTGAATTCTCAGAATTTCTTTCCTCACTAGTCATTAAAACTGATAATATTATAGTGTTGGGCGATTTCAACATCCACGTGGATGATGTAAATAATAGCCTGGCATCAGCGTTCCAATCCTTAATTGAACACATTGGCTTTTTCCAACATGTTAATGCACCCACACATAAAGGTAGTCATACTATTGACCTTGTTCTAACATATGGTGCTCAAATAGAACAACTTGCTATCCTACCTCAATGTCCTTCACTAACTGACCATTCCCTAATAACTCTAAAGACTACAATAGATTCTACAGCCCCTAACTCTATTTGCTACCACACTAGACGAATAACCTCCCAAGCCACAAGTGACTTCATAGATAAAATTCCTTCTCTTCTTGAACCCTTAATGACACAATACACATTAGAAGGCCCTCCTCCCAGCCCTACTCAAGTTGATCAATTAACTGATAATGTTATAGATGCACTTTACACTACATTAAATTCCATTGCGCCACTTAAAAAGAAAACTAGAAAACAAGACAAAATTGCCCCATGGTATACAGCACAGACACGCTCAATGAAGCAAGCTGCACGTAAACTTGAGAGAAAATGGTATGCCACCAAACTTGAAGTGTTCCATCTTGCATGGAAAGACAGCCTAAAAGACTATAAGAAAGCACTTAATAACGCAAAAACAGAATACTACTCCTCACTTATAAATGATAATAAAAACAATCCCAAATTCCTCTTTAACACAATATCACGCTTAACTAAAAGTAGGAATGAAGTGACACACTCAATTCCAATAACATTAGACAGTAATGATTTCATGATTTTTTTTAATGATAAAATTGAATGTATTAGAGGTAAAATAAATAACACCATTCAAACCTCAAATTCAGCTGGTTCCCCTATAATGGAAACAGCAACTCCTAGCCGACCTATAGCATACCTGGACTCGTTTACACCTGCCAGTATATCTGAAATTATCAAGCTGATCTCATCAAGTAAGGCCTCTACTTGTCTACTGGATCCAATTCCTACTGATCTCCTTAAGGCTACTCTCCCTAGCCTAGCTGAGCCGATATTTAATATTATAAATCACTCTCTTGCAGCAGGACATGTTCCCAAACTTTTCAAGACATCTGTCATTAAGCCTTTAATCAAAAAGCCCAACCTTGACCCTGATGTCCTGGCTAACTACCGACCTATATCCAACCTCCCATTTATATCAAAGATTCTTGAAAAAATAGTGTCTAAGCAAATTCGTACTTTCTTGGACGCAAATAACATTCACGAAACCTATCAATCTGGCTTTAGAGCATACCATAGCACAGAATCAGCCCTAGTAAAGGTCTACAATGATCTCCTTATCTCATCTGATAATGGATGCATTTCATTATTAATCCTACTGGATCTAAGTGCTGCTTTCGACACTATTGATCACAGCATCCTACTACATAGACTTGAGCATATGATTGGCATCAAAGATTCTGCATTAGCCTGGCTCAGGTCATACCTTACTGGACGTTACCAGTTTGTACATGCACATAATGAAGCATCATGCCACACTGAAGTAAAGTATGGTGTGCCCCAAGGATCAGTACTGGGACCTCTGCTATTCTCCCTTTACATGCTACCTTTGGGATCTGTTATTAGAAAACATGGCATTACCTTCCACTCTTACGCAGATGATACCCAACTATACCTTTCAATGAAGCCTAATGATTGTACGCCAGTAACAAAACTTGTTGCCTGCCTCAGTGACATCAAAAACTGGATGACTTAAGAATTTCCTTTGCTTAAACTCTGATAAGACTGAAGTCATGTTGATTGGCCCTAAAAACCTGACCAACACTTTACCCCATCATCAGAGCTTACTTAGTGACCTTTCACTCACACCTAACACAAAGGTCAAGAACCTTGGGGTGTATATTGATCAAGACCTCTCTTTAAATAGTCATGTAAAGCATATCTCCAAAACCTCATTCTTTCATTTACGCAACATTGCTAAGGTCAGAAAATTCCTTTCTTTTGAGGATGCAGAAAAACTAATACATGCATTTGTTACCTCCAGACTTGACTATTGCAATGCACTGTTCTCTGGATGTGGTACTAGCTGCATCAAAAACCTTCAACTTATACAAAATGCTGCAGCACGAGCACTCACTAGGACAAAAAAATATGAACATATCACACCTGTCCTTGCTTCCTTACATTGGCTTCCTGTTAAAAGCCGAATTGATTTTAAAATACTTCTCCTAACATATAAAGCCCTTAATGGCCTTGCTCCAGCATATATTAAAGACTTACTTGTTCCCTACCACCCTTCTAGACCCCTAAGGTCACAGAATGCTGGTCTCCTAGTAATTCCTAGAATATCAAAATCAACAATGGGAGGAAGAGCTTTCTGCCATCGTGCGCCTGTCCTGTGGAACAAACTCCCTTCTAACATTCGTCAAGCGGACACTCTCAACACCTTTAAGTCTAGACTAAAAACCTTTCTATTTACTGACCCCTTTAGTTAGGGATGGTGTATGGTAAGCCACATCTCCTCAGGGTTTTATTGGAAAGGACTGCCTCTGCTGTAAGCCCCTGTCCAGGGCTTGGTGGCCACTGACCATTTCCTTTGGTGGTGTTGGCTTGTTATACATCATATCTTAGTTATGCTGCTATAGTTTAATGCCGCCACAATCCACCCATCTGTTAAACCGTACAATTTTCACTCTGTCTTTCTCACCCTCTCTTTTCCTCTCCACTTACTTCTCTCTCTTCACTTAGCCAACATCTGTATATGGTTTCACATGCAATATAACTCACATTCTCTGAAATCTGATGGAGACTGTTCTAACTCATCTCCTCTCTTATTTTCCATGCCATTACCACCCTGCCGTGAGTCATCACTGCCTTCCACTGCCTGCGCCTGCACCTCCTGGGTTCTCCTGGGACCTTCTTCCAACGTGATCCGGCGGCACTCCTGAATGGTCCTCAACCCACTCCACTGTCCATGTCACTGCCTCCCTGCTGAGGGTCACCCCTGCCCTCCACTGCCTGATCCTGCATCTCTCCTGGGCGGTCTGCCTTCAGCTTCACAGATGACCCTGACATGATCGATACAGCCTCTAGCTGGCCCCTGGCTTGACTGCGCCTAATGACATGGGACTATATCCTGGGGTTCTAATGGGACTCCTATATTACTTTATTTACCAAAATTTTCTTGTAATGTGTATCTAATGGAATAATAGTGGACTATCCACCATCTGAGAGACTGAAAACCTGCCCTAGGCAGTTGGGTTAGCCCCTTGAGCCGTCGGAACTGCCCAAGGTTTCTTCCGATACCATAACAAGTAAAAACAAAAAACGCTGCGAGGGAGTTTTTCCTTGCCCCTGTTGCTCATTGGGCCTCTTGTGTTAAGCGCTTTGTGACATGCCTTTTGTAAAATGCGCTATATAAATAAAATTGAATTGAATTGAGAAGAGCTTTAGGATGTCTTCCCAGATCTCTTTCACACTTCTCTGAGACGGGCTGCTGTTCCATTGTTTCAAGGCCAGCACCATTATACCTGTTACTCCATTCTGCTTGACTATAATAACCCCAATCATAAAGTGCTTAGAATAGCTAGTCATGTCACACATAAAATCCATCTTCCCACCACTCCAGACTCTTTCCGGTTTGCATACTGAACAGTCCAAAGAAGAGGTCCTCCCACCAGCCCTTATCCACCTGGACACAATATTCGACAAGGACTTCAGTTCAGCATTCAATATCACAACAGCTCAGTTGTAAACTTGACCAGCTTGTGTTCAACCTCTTACTGCATAACTGGCTGTATACCCAAGGCCCACCGCTGCCCATCAATGAGAACCCATGAGAGCATCACAGCTATTACTATGTGAAGTAGGAGCTGCCCTGGCAACAGGGCAGAAAAGCCCTGCAGCGTATAGTGATCTCTGCTGGAAAGATAATTGGTGCCCCAATCCTTCCACATATATGACACCCGCTTCATCCAAAACGCTACTATGATTGTAAGCTTTATCCACCAGGCTTCTTCGTCCTCCTCTCTGTTCCCTAAAAAAACCTTGACTCTGAAGTTTTAAGTATATAGCATTTTTTGCATTACATGACAACTTTTTCTACCTGCGAAATTTTGATTGTGATTTTGTTCTGTGCGATTTTGCTTGTTAGGAAGTGTCTTCTATGCAGTTTAAAGTTTAGTGTCACCAGAACATATGGGAGATAATGCACGGTGGCAAACTGCAATGTCCTTAGGTCAGACAAGGTGAACAGTCACAGCAGAAGTGGTTTTTGAGTATGGACACTTGCCATTTTTGGACACTGAAGCAAGTAAAGGCTTTCATTAACATGGTCATTCAGGTGTGTACAGAAAGAGGCATGAATTGTCCTTCCAAAAAATGAGCCAAGTATTAATAATAAAAACAAGCTTCTGCCTGGGACACACAAGACAGGTTCATGCTGCCAGAACACTCTGACAAGTAGTCACAAGTCCAAAGAGATAGAAAATACTTGCAAAACTTCTGATATCCATATAAAGTTCAGAGCAGCAGACCCGTTCTTTGGTGATAAAGCTAAGTAAATCACATTGCAGGGATTCTGTCTTTGGAGACAAAATATATTTTGAATTTTAGAAAAGTCTACAATAACATGCTATGACTTTGCCCAGAGACATGATTTTTCTGTGCCATAAGTGTGAGAACAGCTGATCTGCTGACTGCATGCAGTGTCTGATTACAGGCTGGGCCATGTGTTATGTGTTATGTTATGTTGTGTTATGTGCACGCCCG
This sequence comes from Limnothrissa miodon, assembly GCA_017657215.1. NCBI lineage: Eukaryota > Metazoa > Chordata > Actinopteri > Clupeiformes > Clupeidae > Limnothrissa > Limnothrissa miodon. The sequence continues at coordinate 1,350,024 of JAGFZM010000021.1, forward strand.
ACGAGTTATAGCACACCACTCCATGTCTATAGGTCATCGGGGTAAGCTCTATAACGGGAAGAAGAGCATCGCTTCTCAAATGACTTAACACGTGCTGATACGTAACCTCCAGGTCTAAGGGACCTAACTTGACTGATAATGGTATGCCATGTATGAATGTGAACACATGCTCACGCCAACCTTCTAGACATCCAGGAAACACAGAACCTGAATTGGAAACATTGCTTAAGTGTATTGTTCTCACCAGGCATTTACATGTCTTCCATGAGGACCTATTGCAGAAAGGTGGGGGCCATTTAATGACATAACCAAGTATAAATAAGTACAGGAAATAATACAATTGCAGAGAATGATATAGTTATCAAATGAGATTTGGATTAGCCGTGTGACTGATCTCTTTACTCTTGAATGTGAGGGAAGCCATAATCAACACTGTCCAAAGCACTCCTCTTCACAAATATGAGCTGGACTGCTGGAGGAAGTGAACAAGGTGGGGATAAAGGCTGCGAGTTCTAAAGGGGGCATGGAGTTCGAGGTTGGGCAGAGAAATCACTCTGGTTTCCTGGGTTGAGCTGCGATGTACAGGGCCATCAGACAGTAGAGGGTCCCCCCTATCGTCAGGCCCATGGTGGTCCGGTACAGCAGCTTGTCCATGAGCCCACGCTTCAGATGAATAGGAATGCCATCAGACTTCTACAAAGGAGGAAAAGGTAAACAATTAAAATATGCACAAGATACACTCTGCCATCAATTCAAGTATTCAGAACTTCTCATCAATTTGGCTCATCTTTTCCACAAATCCGATTTACCTGGAAAAGCTTCTGCCATTCAGGAACCTTGTTGATGCCCATATACTCTACAGTGGTAGCTCTCTCAGAAACTACTTTGGTAGGAGCAGCGAAGATCATAGGAGTTGGCTCTGCTGGAACCGCTGCCTTCAGCCCCTACAATAATTAACAATAAATGAATTTGCTGCATCATTAACATTGTCAAACAGTATTCCAGCCAGTGGTAAATATCATGGAATTGAGAAAGGTATCCTGAAAGAAAAAAAAAAAAGAACTCCCAGCAAATCCTACCTAATGTGGCACCTGAACTGACATGATATCACCAAGCCAGCTACTTTCATTTAATTGGAACCTCCTTAGCACCTGTGCACAACACCCAGGCGTCCTCAAATATAGTTTTAAAATTCTCAGTTCATACATTTGCTAAGCGATTTTTCTTGTTGAAGTTATGGTATAGGGAGTTAAAAGAATCTTTGTCTATCCGTTTTGAATTCGGTTGACTGTTCTCTATACTCTTCCCTGAAACGCCCCTACCGACTTTTCAGAAAAACTGTTTGACAATGCTACCATGGCCTAACGTTAATGTTGTTTTCTGAATAATGCCAATTGCTCTGAAACTGGGAAAAGACTAGCATATAAACACACACACTCAAGTTATCCGTCTGGAATGCTTACAGATTTATAGTCATGGTCACACAAACTTGGCATGATGAAGATTTCAAAGGACAGGTCCAGTGTTATGGTCATGTATTGAAAACCAAACAGTATATTTACTTTAAGAATGCCAACCCCAAATACCTTTACCTGTCATTCATCTTTATCCTGTTGATTTTTCCTGTATGATGTTACAACTACACTAAGACCCATGTTTGTCAAAGTTAGCTAACGCTGTGTAGCTTCGGACGCAATTGACCTCAAACTAAGGTTAATGATAGGACAATTTCTTGCCAACATGTAACGTAAAGCTAAACTGTAACATCACTCCTTTAATTTGGCGCTTTCGCAAGTTTTATTACTTTATAATGTTGAACCGGTAACGTTGTAACAATAAAGTAACTCTACCGATAGCCAATATCATCGTAGGTCTAAATTATTACACTTTGGCCACCAAACTGATAATGCGTCCCTGGGACATCATTACGTTAAAAAAAAAAATGTATGAACCTGCAGGCTATTGCGATCTTTACATTACGGAGATTAGCATATTTGCTACAAGTAGCAAGCTCGACAGTCACAGCTTCACAACTTCCGTTTGAACAGCATGAAGGTCACATCAAATGCGCTAAAAACTCAATTTATTACCGAAACTGTGTTCTTGCTCACCTGAGGGGCATAGGCGGCGGGTGTTGCTCCCGTTAGTCTTCCTGTGACTCCACTGACTTTGTAATACATGTTTTCACTACAAGTTTTTGTGTGGAAATTAGAGGAGATCAAATTTCGTCCCCCTGTTCAGGACTTGTGCAACACCGGGAAGATTGAGGACCCCTGATTCAGGAAATGACGTAAGAAGGAGCCCGACAATGCTGCCTGCGTAAACAAGAACGTTTTCAAAATATTTGAGTCTCCTACATAAATTATCACCCAGATATGCCTCTTCGTTGTCGAATATTTTATTTTATATTCATTTATCTGAAATATTTTAGAGAAATCGTTATCATAGTAATTGCTGAATAGATCACATATGCAGGGTTTCCTAGAAGTCGCCCAGCTCCTGTTGCACTCGTGTGTTGGGCCTCTGTCCTCTGGTGAGTGTATTTGGCAGCGTAGCCAAAGGTCTTGAATATATTAGTTGTCCGCTTGAACACTCTCTGGCGTAGCCCTCCCCCCACGACCCCATTACACATACGCACTTCGTCAAGTTTGGTATAATGAGTTGTTACTTATTTTATTGCGTGCGTGCATTTTGTTATCTAGAGACAGCCAAGGTAGCATAATGCCAAAGATCTTTTAGAACACTTTCATCGTTTCATCAACCGTCTCTGATAATGCTATGACATATTTTAAAAATTACCAACATGAATGTTGTAATGGACACTGCCTAGAGTGAAACCCTTTGAAGATATCTGGTTGTGCATGGGCTTCTGTTTAATTTGTTAGCCTGTACTGAGAAGGCATTGAGCTTTATTCTTAATAATAGACCTACCATTAGCATTAGCCTACTGTGTAGATTTGTCATGAAACATGAGAACAGAAAGATGAACAGAAATCAGGCTACGCTATAAGAATGTCATTAATAAAGGGCTGTTACATTTTATTCATTAGGCCTACATCTTTATTAACCAAAATGTTCTCACTGAAACATTTTAATTAATTCATACAAGCACATGTAGACTGTTTAAATCAAATGCATTATTTTGGGGTCTAATGTTTTTATTAATAATTGTTGCTTAAGATATGTAAGTAACATAGAAGTCTGGGTTTTAGGTAGCCTATAATGCCTATTGAGTAGATCAAGAGAAGAAAAAATGATAGGCTATATTATTTTGTCTTTGTGTTATGTATTGTACATTATTTTGGATAAAAGCGTCTGCTCGACCACAACCAATCTGGCTTTAAGAGCGGCCACTCCACTGAAACAGCTCTACTATCTGTGGTTGAAGCCTTAAAAGAAGCCAGAGCGGAATCAAGGTCATCTGTACTCATCCTGCTTGACCTGTCAGCTGCGTTTGATACGGTAAACCACAGTATTCTATTGTCTATACTGTCAAACATGGGCATCAAGGGTGATGCATACTGCTGGTTCGAATCCTACCTCACTGGGCGACTGTTCAAAGTGTCCTGGCTAGGACACACCTCTGCGCCTTACCACCTTGCTACTGGAGTACCCCAAGGATCTGTGTTGGGTCCCCTTCTTTTCTCCATCTATACCACTTCCTTGGGCCAAATCATCCGCCAGCACGGCTTCTCCTATCACTGCTATGCCGATGACACCCAGCTCTATCTGTCATTCTCACCCGATGACCCAACCATCCAAACGCGAATCTCGGATTGCCTCTCTGACATCTCTGCATGGATGCAAGACCATCATCTCCAGCTGAACCTCTCAAAAACCGAGCTGCTGGTCCTCCCAGCTAAACCAACCTTTCATCACAACATTTGCATCAACTCTGGCTCCTTGTCTCTTGCTCCCTCACGGGTAGCCAGGAACCTAGGTGTTATGATTGACGACCAGCTAACCTTCAATGACCATGTTGCTTCTGTTGCCCGGGCCTGCCGCTTCGCACTATTCAATATCAAAAAGATCAGACCATACCTAACTCAACAAGCCTCCCAATTACTGGTTCAAACTATGGTCCTCTCACGCCTTGACTACTGCAATGCCCTTCTGGCAGGACTTCCTGCCTGTGCCGTCAAGCCACTTCAGATGATCCAAAATGCTGCGGCGCGTCTCATCTTCAATCAGCCGAAGAGGACGCATGTCACCCCTCTGCTAATCGAGCTCCACTGGTTGCCTCTGGCGGCTCGCATCAAATTCAAATCACTGATGCTGACTTACAAAGTGCTTAGAGGATCTGCCCCTTTTTATCTAAGCGCTCTCATAAAAGCTCAGGCTACCCCCCGACAACTCCGGTCCTCCAATGACTGTCGACTGGCAGTCCCAGCACCTCGCCCAAGGCAATCCAGACTCTTCTCATGTGACGTCCCACGCTGGTGGAATGACCTACCAAAAACAATCAGAACAGGGCCATCTCTGGAGGCCTTCAAAAAGCTCTTAAAGACCCTGCTATTCAGAGAACATCTTCTATCCTAGCACTAAAATGAACTGAAGCACTATCCCCTAGCACTATGCTCCTTAAGGTTTCTGCTATGTAGCTTGATTGTTATCCTCGTTTTGTAAGTCGCTTTGGATAAAAGCGTCTGCTAAATGCATAAATGTAAATGTAAATGTAAATGTCTGCTATGGCCATAAAAAAACATACAAAAATCACATTAAAGGTATCGCTCAGGCTTCACAAATATCATCGTAATTGCTGTTTTGCTGACACTTCCTGCTGTATCATAGACTATAATGAAAATTGGTTTATGTTTGTATCTCAGAGAGTGGGCTCTTGCTTTACAATGCTTTGCGTCAAGGAAGATATATAGACCATACATTGGGACTGGCCTGAGTCTATGCAGTGAACATCAGAGAAGTGGGGCTGTCTGCCAATGGCTGGATGTGTGGTAAGGGGGGGGGGGGGGGGCACATTTGCCCACCTGCTGGTGAGAGGTAAATGGCCAACACTATGAAGGACCCATTGTATCACAATTAAGAGTGTAAATGAAGAGATTCACTCGCAGAGTGGCATCTTTTCATACACACCAAGACATCAGCGAAGCATTCACGCCTATTAGGGGCAGGATTAGAATGCTAATCATAAGGATGGCTGAGAAGATCATAGGGACCTCTCTTCCTTCTCTCCCTGACATCTACATCACACACTGTCTGCGTTGTGCCTCAAGGACTGTAAAAGACACCACACACCCATCCCAAGGACTTTTCTCCCTACTATCGTCAGGGAAAAGGTACAGAAGCATAGCTTCCTGTGCATCCAGAAGTGGGAAGAGCTTCTTCCCTCAGTGAGACTGCTGAACAAAACAGGACTGCTATGCCTCACTGGTCTGACAATATGCACAATGTACCTTCTGCTTAAATACCATTATCCTCTACCTGAATGCACCTTCTGCTGCTCAATATACTACTAAACTGCTGAAAGGGTTTCTATGCCCTGTCTTACTATATACTGTCGTATTGTCTTGATACATATTATGCCTTTGTTGCATGAGTAGGTGAAAAGGGAAGGGGCTCAGCAAACAACACCTGTGCAAAAAATGTTTAGTATGACTGGCCTGGGGTGCGTTTCTCGAACAACTATGAACCTTAGCATTGGACCATCATGTTACGATATATGGTTTTACTACATAGCATGCCACGTACGGGTGTTTCTCGAACACCATCGTAACATGAATATTAACATGTATTTTAACTACTATGTTGGTTTACCAGCATTGTTCTTACCATCATGTTTGCAGATGTGTCGGAAACGTTCGGACACTTTCGGGTATATTCGCCTGACGTTGGACCGTAAAACATGGCGGTGCTTTGATTACTATTATAGCCTTTTAACGGTATAATTGGCAAATACACACCCTTTTACGCCAAAATAAGTCAAAAGTTAACGAGAACCTTAACCTGCTAACTTCAAAAAAGTGGTCCGTGCTACTGAGAAACACTTCTGAATTGATATCGAACCAACTTGTTGAGTTGGCAAGCTAACGAAAATCATTCAGTGAATGACCTGACTGGAGAAAACGGTTGTGTTTGACTAGTTTCCATGCTTACTAGTGTTTGTAACTAGTGGTGTAGTGGATAAAATGCGGTGAATGGAAGGCTGAGTGAATTGTTGGTGGGTTCGCGTCCAGAGCCCGATGAAAATATTTGATCATCATTTTGTTCTTTCTTAACATAGCTTTATAATTCAGATACTATGAAAACAGAATGTTTTACTGCATGTAATAACTACTAAAAACTACTTGCGCCACCAGCTGTTGCAAATCATAAGCCGCACCTTAGGCTACTTAATTCTCCCAGTCTACAAGAAAACAAACCGTGGTTTACGTTTCGCACACTATTAACCATCGCAATTGAAAAACAGGAGGTCTATTTATCCTACAACAACTTATGCAATGCAATGTCATGTTGCAAAAGCGCGCATATTGCCACATTCCAAAAGTTAGGCCGCGGTTTGTCTGCCATTTCTAAGCGCCCTCTGTCGAAGCACTAGATACTAGGTTGCTACGGCAGGTCAAGAGTCATAGTTGCTACTTGCTAAGTTTACTATCAATCTTACGAATGCTTGTCTGGACCACGGCTTCGAGAAACACCTGTGTCGTTGAACTATACATCGTAACATGTATGTTGCACCTCCATGGTCTGTACAATGATTTCGAGAAACAGTTTCATGGTTCCAAACATGTTAGTAGCTAACCAAGTTAGGCTTTCGAGAAACGCACCCCTGGGCATTAATCGGAAAAATTGCTTAGTTGACATTTATAACTGTTGCAATGATCAAGCTCATCAAATTGTGTTTATTATTACTGTTGTTATTGTTTATTTTGTTAAACTTTTTTTATTTAACAAACTTACTTTACTTTGTTTAACTATTTTTTTATATTCCATGGTCTGTAATCATTTACACTATCATAGGATGTCATGTGATTCTGCCCAGTCAATTAAAGGTGATTTTTAATTTGAAGTTCTGTGTGCCTTAATTGTGGTAATACTCAATATCGGTCAATATATCAAATATTGTGCCATATCACCCATAGCTCTAACCTGGAGATAGGAAGACCTATAACATTTGACAGACTGTGGGTGGCTGGTGGTTCTTGGATTTATTGTTGAGGATTAAGTACACAATAAAGATGCGAGAACAACAGATGTCAATACCTCAAGTTTTAATATATCACAAACTGACCAAGATTTTATGTTCATTCCTACGTCAAAATAGATCTATTGAAAGGGAAAAGAATTTTCATTATATATATCAGGCTCTGTAAAATCTGCAGGTATATTTTACTACAGGGATGGATTCATACTGAAGCACTGTGTGCTTTTTTTACAGTACAACATTCATACATTATGTAGCCTGTCTTAAAGTCTGCTGTAATCTGGAAAGCAGACAATATTGTCATACAATCAACAAAAATATGCTGTGCAGTCAAGAAATTATCATTTATGCAATTAAAAGGATCTACCACATAATCCTGAGTGATCAAATCAAAGTAATGACTTATTTGGTATTGTAATAACAGAAAAAAACAATGGGTCGACCATAGCAGAGTGTGGTTAGCACTTTCACTTACATTCCAGACAGTCAAATATTTCAACATTTTCAGTTCCTTGCTTCCTTGCTCCAGAAGTACAGCCAGGTTTGCACAGATTAATAATTGATGAAACATCTTAAGTCATTTAATAATTCTCCTATGCTTCAGAGACACTATACGTGGGATGGTCTAGCAATCAAACGGAAGTGTGAAAATTCAAGGGAAAATGTAACACCTCTTGTCTACCAGGCTCCTGTTTTACAAGGCTGAGTTGAATTATCCCCCCACACCCCCCGTCCCCCTTTAACATCAACAAATGACCAAAATGCTCTACAAATGGCAGAGGCAGACAGTAACTAAGTACATTTAAAGTACTGTACTTAAGAACATATTTCAAGTATCTGTACTCTGTTTGAGTATTAATATTTTTGGATACTAGTAACTTTCACTTCACTACATTTTAAAGACAAATATTGTAGCCGCAACTTTTGACTCCACTACATTTGAAATGTGATCATGAAGTACTTGCTACATATGCAGAGCTAAGTGATTTTGCAAAAACAAAAAATAAAAAGTTACAAATGTTTTCTCAATGATTAAATGCAAAACATTATGTGGAGGATCTACAGTGTGTTGTCTGCCAAGGTAGTAAACATAGTTTCATAAAGGGATACACCCAAGTTTCTATGGCAGCAGGGATCCTATAGTGAAGCTGCTAATCAGAATTCTCTATACAGAATTGGCATATGGGCACAAAGAGTAAATCATTCACTATTCAAATTACTTCAGACATTAGGCCATACAGGGTAAAATGTTGTTATTTCACTTCATCAGTAGACAAAATATGAAGTCAAGATGTAAGTTAAAATGTAAAAGCCAAAAGAGCCAAAAGACAGGCTAGTTCATTTTAGCATTTGTACTCCCCATTTTATCAACAAACTAACAATTGCATTTGGTTACAAAACAAATCAAAAGAAAGATACTTGTAACAAATACTAATGTTTGACTTTTAACTTTCACTTGTAGTGGAGTAATATTTCACCAGGACATTAGTATAGGAACTGTGTACCTTGTCCACCTCTTATAAACAAAGGTCAGATCATGCCCTGTTGTGCATTTTCTATTGGGATATTGTGCTTCCTGAATTAGGATGAATTGTTCACTTTGAAGGAGGGACTTCATTAGTTACGCATCCGCCAGTAAAGCTATCTAGGTAATGGCTGTTTGTTTACAACGTACGCTTGAAAAAAATGGAAACCAAAAGCTAGTTTGTGAAGATAAAATGTATGAGAGATTATGACCTTGTGTTTGTGTGTGTTTGTGTGTGTGTGTACTTATTCTCAAGACTCAAAGAAAAGCTCAAGAGTCTCTCTCTTGTAGATCTTGTAGGACTTCTTCCAATATTAAATTAAGTGTGTGTGTGTCTGTGTGTCTGTGAACAAAAAAAAGAATAGCCTCCAAATTTGTATATAAATTGAACCATTTGAAAGTTGCACCAAACCCAAATGAATGACCTTCAGACACCAACCTTCAGGCACTGTAGACAGCAAAATGAAATCTTACTCCATGTAATTTGAAAGTCACCTCATTCGGGGAACATACAGGCTTGACTCTCTTTAGCAGTGAAGTTTTGAATCTTCAGTTTGTTGCAAAACATACACATAAATATTTAACACGGCCTGTACCCCTATTTGACCTTAGTAATGAAGAAGGCCAAGTCAGTTTGACTCTATGGGGAGATGGTGCTACCTGACCAGACTAATCAATGGGCAATGGGAGAAACAACCAGGAGAGCCTGGAGAAACAACCAGGAGGACAGGGCACCGTATCTTAAAGGGAAAGGCTGGGCTGCCTGTGCAAGGATACTGAAAAGGCAAAACTGAAAACTGAAAACATTCAAAAAGAGAATCCATGGATGTGACAAAACACAGTGAAGGGGAAAAGGTGAATGTCAGGTACTCTTTTGCACCCTGTAAAGCTGTAGCCTGAGAATTGGCGTTTTTTTTGTACACAAAGAGGCATTACCTACTAATCTAGTAGGTCAGTCAGGGAAACATAGAAGCCAGATGAATGAGATTTGAAGCCGTTGGTGCTGCAGTGGGGCTCTCCTCATGACTGATCAATATGGAGAAGGGATTTGTGTTTATAGCCTTACCGCTATACCTTCCTCTTGATTCCCATCTGCTGACATTGGCATCTGCCGACAGGATGCCGCAAGCCACTTCAAAGGGGACATGACAGTGGGCCGAGGAGGAGAAGGTGGCACAGACGACAGCTCAAAGAGGAGCACGGCTCAAGGCCGCGAGGGAACAAGCTAGGCAGTGTTTACTGTTCCAGTGTTGTTGTTTGTCTGAGTGGACTGGCTGTTAGCGGTGTGGCCTAAAAGCTGAGACTCCTCCTGCCTGAAGGCCAGCAGTGCTCCAGAGGTAAAGAGCAAACAGACAGATGGGCATGAGGTAGGCGCATGTGGGGTTGCTCGGCCTCTGTGCAGTGCGAAGCGTCGTCCAAGCCACCGATTCCTCCATGACACACTGTCAATCCGTGACCTGCCATGATCAGTGCATCTTCCGCTCTCTCTCTTTCTAATTTTTAGGTGATACAGTAAGCACCTCTCTCAGCTATTCTAATACAATTATGCCACAAAATTATTAGGCATAAAAGAGGACAGATGGCTGCAAAATGATTAAGAAAATTATTAATCCTGCCATTTCCATTCTTTCAGTTGTGATGTTCAATTGATTTCACACCAATAGCTAATTGCTTATACTCTGATTGTAACGTCAAAATCCAAGGGTTAAAATGGTGGCATTATTAATTGATAAGTTTTGAAGCTTTTCATCATCACTCTTTGGACTCTTTGGACTCTTTGCCGCAGCTCCACCACCACCCCACCACCCCCATTATTCACTGGCTCTTACAAACAAAAGGCAAAAAGGCTGAAAAGAATGAGAGCTATTGTTCACAAGTTTGATATGGGATTGAGTCTGCTTCCATTTGGACACATTCACAAATGCCACAGTGCACTAAAGGAAGCAACACAAGACTGAATCACACACACTCACACACTGTTCAGCTCTCACCAGCTCACTGGTTTTTCAGATGCCATTCGGTGCCTCTAATCCTGTTGTCTGGTGGAAAGCGAAAGTTTTTTTATCTCTATTTTAAAGGGAAACAAGAACAGGTTTATAAGGCAGTTAAATGAGAAGCCATTCCGCTTCTCTGTAGCTGAGAAAGTGATATGAAGGCCTCTTCTGGACACAAACAGGTTGCATCGCTTCTCGGCCTTTTGGCTAAAATCAAGTGTAGTATCTGTTCTTATCAGTTTAATATCTGATACGTCCTCTACCCGAGGACTTTATATCTTGAATTTCCCCTTGGGGATCAATAAAGTATCTATCTATCTATCTATCTATCTATCTCTTTCTATATATAGCCTATTCAAGGACATCTAGTCAGAAAACCCTTGTTGCCATAGCAGCACCCCTATACATTCAGACAGAAACCACCCTCCCTGCCCCCTCCTCCTGTCTTCATTAAAAACCTGACTTTCAGCCATAGCTGCTGTATATGAGGAACTCTACAGGATATCAGGGGCTCTCCCTGGTAAACAGCAATTCAAAATGGGTGCCAGGTGCATGGTCGCTTGGTCGGTTGATTGACAGAATTGATTGCCTTGAGAGTCTCCTCCGGTGAGTTTAAATGTCTTAATCAGTAGCCTTGGAATCCTTCCATGGCCCTCTTGAAGACCTCCTAAGGTTCTCAGTGGACAGGAAACATACCAGCCCTGCTTGTTATGATGCTGAACTATTACTTCTGTTTTATTGTTAAGTCCAGAAACATCAGGAACTTTCTATGGTGGGGAGATTCCTCACTATACCTTAACAGACCAGAGAAGGTAAGGGTGGTGTGATTTTCATTTCTGACATTTCCATGTTACACCCAAGGTGAATCTCCCTGGTTCTCCTTGACGCCCCTCAGTTGATGAACTCAGCCGAGAGGCTGCGGGTGCCGCGCGCCGAACGGAACTTGAGCTCGTGGTAGCACTGCACAAAGCTGTGGTAGATGAAGGTGATAGGCAGCGCCAGGAGGACAATGCCACTCACCACGCACAGGCCTCCCAGAACGCGCCCCGGCACGGTGATGGGGTACATGTCTCCATAACCCACGGTGGTCATGGAGATAATAACCCACCAGCACGCCGCCGGGATGCTGGCGTAGTCCTCGTTGCCCGCCTCCAGGTCCAGGCCATGCTCCAGCAGCTGGGCCAGCGCGCTGAAGATGGCCATGGCCACGCAGATGAAGACCAGTAGCATTACCATCTCACGGTAGCAGCGCCGCAGCGTCAGGCCCAGCGTCTGCAGGCCCAGGAAGTGGCGGGCCAGCTTGATCACCCAGAAGATGCGCATCATGCGCAGGACGCGCAGCGTCATCCCAGCGCGCTGCAGCTGCGAGTTCTCACCAGTCAGTACCGTCATGGCCACCGAGATGTAGTAGGGCGTGATGGCCAGCAGGTCGATGACGTTGAGGGGCCGCTGCAGGAACTCGCACTTGTCCCGCGACACCAGGAAGCGGACGATGCACTCAGCGGTGAACCAGCCGATGCACACGGCCTCGATGATCCTGGGTGAGTACACACACACAGACAAACAGATAGACACACACACACACACACAAAGACATAGAGGAAAGCCCAAAAAAACAGAAGCATAGATTTGATTCACATGTGTTTATGGGCACGCAAGCAAAGATAAATTTATAATGCTATTGTACATACACACTAATACAGTCCACATTGGCATAAGGCCAAGCATATGACACAGTCACAAACAAGCAAATGAGGTCTTACAAATGCACATTCACAGACAAGGGGTTGGAAAATAAATAAAAGGGTGTGTGTGTGTGTGGGGGGGGGGGGGGGTGGTGTTAAAAGTCAGTTGCCATAGTACACAGCAGGCTGTCACACAGTGCTTGTTACCTTAGCAGCAGAATCCCCAACAAGTGTGCAGGTGTCAAATAACAATCAGGCTATTACAGCTATAAACCTCGTCACACATGAGGCCAGCTTAATATGATGACATAAACTTGTTGACCATGCCTCATTCAAAGACAAAGACATCAAGATTCACTGGCATGGGTGGCTTTACAAGGTAGAGCGTAGGTGTTCTGCTAGCTAAGGCAAACACCCAAGTAAGCTATACTGTAGATATGGTATGCAGTCCCAAAGACGTGCCATGTCTGGTTCTGGTTCAAACTTGTGCTTGAATTATTTCACATTGGCTGAAATTATTTTTTTATTTTCATTTAAAGAAAAAATATTTAGTGTTTCCCATCCAAAGCATTGGCATGAGAGTAAGAGAAAAATGTTGGATAGGCAAAGAGTAATATTTCATTCAAAGTATTAATTCAAATATGGTCTCTGGGGAACCAGCTTCTGGTGCAAAGCTTAGTCTTTGGTAGTGCACAGGTTTTAGTATATTCAACAACATAACACTTTTTGGGGATTCACTCTCTAATTCTCTGTAGCACACAAGATGGAAGTGAGAGGAGGAGAACTTGACACTAAAACATAAACTACTTTAAACTACGTATTTTTAAGAATATTCCACATATTTGCTGGTTCTCATGGCTGGGAAGTGTCATTTTTGTAAGGTCACAGATTTATGTTAGTACACAACCTTGTTCTTTCAATAAATAATGTGGAATACCTTAAAGAATAGATAAAAAGTTCTATGGAGTGGGTGATATAGTCAAATCAGGTCATGCCACCCATTCATAGATGAGGATAAGGCTGCTAAAAGAAAGTACCGCTGAAATAAATGTGTGGGAGAATTCTGGTGCCAGCCAGACAGGGCACCATGTTCGCTTGGGCGACAAACCTGACCTTTCCTTAACAATTTCCCTTTGTCAGAAGAGGTTGTTCATTAACAGATGTAACCCACATGACACCTTTACCTACGAGCATGTGCACACACACACACACACACACACTAACACACACACACATCACACATATACTGATTAGGGCCTCTGTCTTGTAACTGAAGGGTTGCTGGTGTAATCCTCAGCCAGTAGACCACAGCTAAACTGTTCTATGAGCAAGGCACATAAACCCTCACTGCTTCCTGGGCACCGTTGTGACAGGCACTCCACCGTGCTGGGGTTAGTGTGTGCTGAGTGTATTTCACTAATTCATGACTGGGTTAGAATGCAGAGATCAAACTTCCCATACAAGAACAAAAATGTATTTAGACTTAGGCTACACATTTCACTCACTCAGAGTGAAAGGTGTGTTAGAACCAATCCTCTCTCTTTATCACACACACACACACACACACACACACACACACACACACTCAGCAGTGTCATGTAAAGGCTGCAGGCTCCTCAGGTACCTTAGGAACAGTCCATGTGGAAGACATTGGGCGGGTGCAGGACAGACAGACAAATTGGTTAATGATCAGGTGAACACATAAAATACAGAGATGTGAAACTCAATGACAATGTAACTGATGACAAGCTGACTAACTTCAAATGATCTAATACATTTCTGTAAAAGCAATTTCTGGGTTTTAACATTTAAACCTTTAAATGGCTATTAACATTTAAATTCTTACTTTAATAAAATTCAGCCTCTTAACCATATATTTAATAAAAATGTAATAATGTGGAATGTTAGCAGGCACTTAAATACTTGCAGAGTTTTCCTAAATGATCCTGCACATCAGTTCCTACCTTCCTGGCCTTTACACTGTTATGCTACCTGACATGCACGTTCATGGAATGTCGGGACCTGTTGTGAACCCAGTTAAATGTTACACCACATGTCCACCTATTGTAGTTAATTCTCTCAAAATGTAGTTAATATTTTTTGTTGGTACAACACATTTTGATACACGTGAATCTACATAATTTTGTCTATACAAGGTATAGAAAACAAAACAGTCGTTTCATTTTGGGAGTGTTCAATGACGACCCCATAGAACATTAGAAAACACCAGGAAAGCTTAATTCATTATTATGATGACAATACGTTACAGGTTAACATACACCGTTCAATAAACACGAAATACCACGGGGAGTAATGTCTCACGCGCCCCAGGGTAATTTGGACAGCCCGCTGTCGCGGGTCAGCGCGACCGACACGTCTCGGATCTCGGTTTCAGAACCATGGAGAGATCCTTGTCGGGAGTAGCTAAATCAAACCACTTTCACAATATTTGGGTTTCGTCTGCCACTGAGTAGTGAATTATACAGCGATCCTGCCTATTTTACATCAAACAACTTCCACAGCAACACATTTTTTTTTTCAAGTTTGTTGTCCTCTAAAATTATACAAACATCCTCAACTCTCCCTGTTCCATATCCTCAGTGGGCTACGCCTTACTAGGGGCGAATTATTTGCGCTCTTTATAGCTGAAAGATAAAAGACAAAACATGAAATCTGACAGAAAACATGACAGCACACATTTTACAGTAAATCCATGAAAACAAATGAGGACTCGACAGGCTTCGCGCCGGAGGGACGAACAGATGTGAGAAGGATTAGGAGGGCGTCCCCCTCACACTCCTGTTTTCAATGCCTGTGAGTAACTGAAATTTGATAGTAGCCTAGTCGTAGGTAGAGTTAAGCTGGACTGCCCTATGACATTTCTAGCTCATTACCATTTAGTCTTTATACACAATATGAAACAAGTAAATATTTTACCATGATCATTAGACACTTTAGACGCCATTAGACAATTTATAGCCTATTCTCAGGAGAAAAGTGCTTGGAATTTTTTGAAGTGGCGCACCTGGCATCATCAATTACAAACAAATATGTGAGTCATTAGGCCTATGCAATATTAAACTATTAAAAAAAAACCTTACTGGCTCAGAGTGCACACGTTTTCCTACTTTATTAGGCCTATAACACAGTTAGTTTCTTTCTGGGTATCTCAGTAACGGAAATCTCAATAATAAGCTGCACGATTTATATGCGGTATAATTATCTGGAAAGGCCTTTCAAAGTATGTACCTGTGCTCTTCCACGACGTTGCTCTCAGCTGTTTTCCAGTCCGGTAAAGTGCTCGCGCAAAGTATCACCATAGAAATAATGACAAAAATAATAGATACAGAGGCCAAAATCTGCGCTGCCACTGATGAAGTGGGCTCCTCAAACGTCCTGCGCATTCTCTCCAGCCACTTGGAATCACCCCGGCGCTCAGGTTCTTCCTCGCCCCTTAAGTCAGGTTCAGCTTTGTGGTCCTCTTCGGGAAAGTGCGTGTAGGTGTCCGACATGCGGTCATCCAGTCGCCGCTGGCAGCAAAACTCCAAGTGCGAGCTCTCCAAACCCCAGTAAACCATCTCATTGTAAAAGGAAAGTTCGCACATTTGGGGCACAAACCTCAGCTTGCCATATTTCACATATAACATAATGAACCCGAACGCCTCAGAGTGTCTGTCAAAGAAGAATTCATTACTCTCCCGGTCGTAGTCATCACAGACTTCAAGCACTTCCCTCTCCGACGCACAGTTGTGCAGACGGCTGACACGGCGCAAGGGGAAATCTTTGATAACGTCTTTTGGAAGCGCGTATTTAGTACCGCCGACATTTATGATGCAAACGCTTTTGCTAAACTTCATTTTAGTGCGCTTCAGTTTTAGTGCGCAAAAGATTAAAATCAATTTGTAGGATTTTCCTTCACTTAATGGGTGAGAAATGTCAATCCCCCAAAAAATTCTATCCCCCAAGGATAGCTTCGAGTATCCTCCCATAACGTAAGGAGGATGAAGGCAATGTTCCTCCACGCCATGTTTTTACAAAGGAGAGTCCTATAGCGCAGCGCCTTTCTGAGCGTTCAGGATGCAACAGGATGAGTTCCCGTAGCGCGCCACGTATTTCTAGGACCGGGTTCTTCACTGGACTGCCCACTCTGAAGCATCTTCTCAGTGAACCCGAGGAGTGATGTCACACACACACATACACACTGAAGCACGCGCGCGCACACACACGCAAAAAAGGAAGACAGCACATAATTACAAAAGTACACTGAAAACTTTTTTTTAACATTTCTAGAAACTGCAAATGTACAGACCTTATATATACACACACATATATATAGATATATACACTCCCAAGTAATGTCTGATTAATTCCCTTTTCCATTGTAAAATTCTCTACAATAGTGATTAGATAACATGTTTACACAACAAGTTTAGTTATATTTACTTTAACATCCGCTTGCCTATTGTTTTGTCGCACCTTAACCCTTCATTATACATATCATACATAGACATTCAATGATTAATATATACATATTCGTTAACATAGAGACATAGTTCTGTATTGAAAGCCTTCTGAATTGACTGCACCTCAGGAGGCTTTAGGAGTGGAAATGTTGGTGTTTTTTTTTCTCTAAAGCTAGAGGGCGCCATTTCAAATGTGCCCCTTTGAAACAAAATCAGTCAGAAGAGTGGATCTCTAAGCATTTCTTTCTTTCTAAATTAAAACTGTTGCAATGAGAACATTGGATTACTGATCAGATAGAGTGCTCAAGAAGTACACCGTTCTAAATAATTGGCCCAGGTGTAGTGGGACCAACTCAGAGCCGGTGTGGAGATGATTTGTTCGCTAGTTTGTCCAAGTTTGCTTCTTTTTTCTTATTATTATTTTAAAGAATGTTTTGCCCCACCGAAAAACAACACCAAATTTGGGGATTTGGGCCAGATGTGGGCAGAGTCCCTGTGACCCTGCAGGCCCACTTTATGTGGTAAAGGCAAGCAATAAGCAATCTAAGAGAGTTGGAGTCCTAGAGATTTTCTTGACAGAGCGTCCAGTCTGCAGTCCATCCTGCAGTGCATTGAATGAAGATTGCTAAAGATATACTCTCATTTCATGACCAAGGCAAGGGATCAAAACAAGATCGGAGGCAAGGCTAATCCTCTGCCAGTTACTGCAGATTGATGATCCTTCAAGATTCAGGCTCACAGATCTGCTAATCTGTCATGAGGTGGACAACTGAAGCTGAAGTTTACTGTTTTGCAAAGCCCTCGATGCCAGTTCCAAAATGTATTCGGATTGGAAAAAATAGATAAGAAACTTCGGTGGAAACTGATATTAAATGTTGGCTCTTGAGGCCCAGCAGATTTGAATGTAGATGGCTGCTTGAGAGATTGTCTGCTTAGAGGTAAAGTGTCTGCCTCAAGAATATTTGCAATTTTGAAGGGATGATTATGGCCCAGGGTCTGTGGCCTTTGCCAGAAGCACTTACACAGGGGCGTGTAAAAGAAGAACTTGATGATTAATCTAGTTTGATTAAAGCGCAACTCAGGACCTGAAAGCAGGAAACAATGCGGTTGAGTGAAAAGGAAATCATAAAACATTGGAGCACATCAGGTGCTTGTGTGTGTGTGTGTGTGTGTGTGTGTGTGTATGTTTGTCTGTCCATCTATCTGTGAGCTTATGCATGTGTATGCATGAGCATCTGTGAGACCATCTCTCCAGTGGCAGTAGCCAGCTCTCTGGTCACAACAGTGCTAATTGGCGACAGATAACTATGCATTGCCATGGTTAGCATAGACCAGTGGACTGGACTGAGCAGTGTATGGGTATACCTTAGAGACAAACAAACAATCTCAAGGTATTTCTTTCTTTCTTCCTTTATGTCTTTGTTTCTTTCTTCAAGACCAGGCTTATTGAAAATGTAAGTGAGTGAAATATTTGCTCCTAGTTATACTCTTATAACAGAATCACACATCATGTGCAGATATTTAATTCAATGTTTTGTCTGGTGTGCTGCAATAATGAATCTTAAACACCCCTGAGTGAACCCACCCAACACAAACCTAATGTACATTGGAGGTTCTGTTTTGACACAGACACTGCAGTCAAGTTAATTAATTCAGCTCCACATTCAAAGGTTATAACCCTAATCCAGTCTCACAAAAGATACAATAAACAAATAAACAAATATATAATGAATAACTAAACATGCTAAAGCCCCCTAGCAACTTCTAAAACTAGGATGAGATCAACACAGTGACAACATTTTCTTCCATTTTCTTTCATTTTGTATATTGTAACTGGCATGGTATAATTGAGGTTAAAATGAGAGTGATTTAAGGCATATTGTATAAGTTATGTGTTTCTGACCCACGTTAGTTGGGCATTACCCCAAGAATGTGACTTATTATCCTACAAATGCATTTGAAGTCTATTGATCTGGTGGAAAATGAATGATTCCTAAGGCCCTTGGGGAAGACAAACTAAGAGAGAAAGAGAGAGAGAGAGAGAGAGAGTACATGGGTATGTGTATTTAGGTGCTAAACATTGATGTTGAACTTCAATAGACCTGTCTGTGCATAGATGTGTTTCTGAGGTGTCAGTTTTGGTAAAGGTTTCGGGGTCAAGGCAAATCAATCATATAAGATGACATGAAAAGGTCCCTAATAGGGTAAATAGAAACAGAAGCGGAGAGGTCAGTATTGACTGGCAATTTGAAGACGTAATTTGAACAGAGACACAGGTCACATAGGAATGCCATCTGGGTCTGGGGTGTGTGTGTGTGTGTGTGTGGAGAGAGAGAGAGAGAGAGAGAGAGAGATGTATGTGATGCATGTGTCTTGTCTGACTGGCCAGTGCTTTAATTAAAGCCACTGTAGAGCCCCTGGGGGCCAGCGAGTGCTAATTATCAGTGCAGTGTGCGTTGATCCACTGGGCTTTCTGCCTCCCTGTCGTCAGATGCTAATGACTGTGTGTCTGTATGGTAGAACTGCCAATCCCATCACCCACCCACCCAAACACACACACACATATACACATGGACACAAACACACATAAAGCATTTTCCCCACCCCATCTTTGGGATGCACCTTCCCCTGAGGATTAACATATGTGAGTATGTTATGAGAACTGACAAAAAAGAAAACAAAAAAACTGTAAAGACCAGGTTAAGGATGAAGGCTGCCGAATCCTATTATACTTTTAAAAAAATTTGCACAAATGTTCATTTTTCCATTGTTTGCCTACTGACTCATAGAGCTCTTCCATGGACATGTTTGTGTTGGTGATCAGCTGTGGTCTCTCCTTTTTGTCCCTCTGGAAGCAATGAGAACTGGGTGACTTCTGTGATTAGTTCCATTTATCTCCCTCTGCATATGTCTGTGTGAGGGGGTGAGGTGGAGAAGATTTATTTTGTCTCTCTAGTGATGGGTTACGTTTCATGACTAGTCAACTGAACTGACTGAAAGTTTGCTGACTGAAAGTTTGCTCAGAGAGCTACAGCTATCAACTGTTGAAAACATCCATGAAACATCCAGAAAGGCTGTGTACAAAAAGTGGCAGATTAGTGTACTGGCAGAACCTTTTTTTGGCAGGGATAAACTCAACACCTCCTGACTGACTGTGAATCAGATCTGCACAGCCTTCACTGTAAACCACATCTGCACAACCTTGACAGGATGCTTAGGAGCTATTTACCCTCTTTCAGCTTTATAGTAAGGTGCTTCCAAAAGCACCTGGGGCAAGGAAACACTCTCTTGTGGAAGTTTAGGTAGAAACCTTGGGAAGAAAAAGTAGAGTTTCTGGTGCAAATGCATAAAAACGTTCTAGAGTAGACTGTCTATACATGATGTGTGCTGAATATTTACCTAAGCACACCTTGCCACTTCTCAATCCAACTTGGAGAACCTGGAGGTTTGTGGACTGGTGAAACATATGATGAGTTGTGTGGAAAGACCATAAAGCACTGTGCTGTATTAAGAGGGAACCATTAATGTACCCTCTCTAAAGTGCTAGGTTAAATCTGCACCCACCATGTATCCCGCTAGCGTATGTGTTAGCACTCGGGTAGTACAGTTTAGTTCATAAACAAATTGAGACACGTTATGTAATTAGTGCAAAATGATGATATATAAGAGACCTGTGAGTCATGTCATCTTCCATGTGTGTTAGCGAGACAGAGATGAAAAGATTCACAACCCTTAAAAGTCTCAAAAAGTAAAATCCAGAATTAACCAATTAGAACTGGCTGCTGTTTCCATATTTGGTCAAAATCAAATTCTGTCTCATTCCTACTGACAGCACTCTGCAACATCAAACAACACGGCCACAGACTGATTCACACCAGATAATCCCATCAAGTGTATTGATTCACAGATGATTTGTGTGTATTTGCATGTGTTTGTATGTGTGTGTGTGTGTGTGTGTGTGTGTGTGTTTGTTCGTGCCTGTGCGTGTGTGTAATGCTTCTTCTCTCTATCGACTGTGAGTGGTGGCCTATCAGTGTGCAATCACAGACTCATTCCTAAGTGCAGTCTCAGAGATGGCAGGAAGTTCTAGGCTGCACCACACAGTCCCCTGCTCACATACATCACACGAGCACACACACACACACACACACACACAAACAAACAGACACGCACACACAAACACACACATGCACAAACATACAGAGAGTGTCAGCATTTTTACATTGCAGCCATCACACATCTCTATGATTGACAGAACACAGCGACACAGCCACTCTTTTGGAGATGTGTGATGGCTGCAATGTAAAAATGCTGTTACACATCATCTGCCTTGCTCTCAAAAACATCTGCAAAAACATGCACGCACATGCATTATCTCTCTCTCTCTCTCCATCTCTCTCTCTCTTTATCTATCTATCTCTATCTGTTTACCCCCTCTCTCTCCCTCCCACTCCTTGCCAACCCCATTTTCTTTCCCCCTTGCCCAAAGAGCTGTGTAGAACTTTCCTTTTAACGTCACTGCCATTGCCAACAGCAAAGTGCAAATTCCATGCTCAGGTGGAGAGTGATGCTTTTAAGCCACTGCTGCTGTCTAGTTAGTTGCAGGTGTTGTTTTATCCATTTAATCTTTATCATTTAACATTTAGAGCTTTAATTATCGGAGAAACACAGTGAAAGAAATTAAGTAAGGGCACAATAGAAAGAGACACTCAGAAAGGGGGTGACAGGAATGAAGCAGGGAGAGAGAAAAAGATAGAGAGGGGTGAAAGAAAGCATAAAGGAGAGATAAAAAGGTGTAAAGATATAGAGAGGAAGTGGAGAGAGATACAGAGAGTTGGTCTGGTCTAGTGACAACTATTTGATTTATAGATCTCAGAGCTACAGCAGCCAAAGAGACTCGCCCACGTTAGGCGAGTCTCTTTGCCAGATGGGCATGGAATTGGTCCAAGCACCCCAGAAGAGGGGGCACAGTTTTGAATGCCATGCCAAACACATAGCCCCTCCTCTTTGTACACACTTGTGCTCTTTGTTATCCATAAGATTTTGTGCTGCCCATCAAGAAACATGACCAATAGTAATCCAGATAGAAGGTTTAATCACCTGATGATAGGATATGCGACCTTTGGAATATTCCAGGAAGTACAGTGAATAAACAGCAGGTATATTTACTTTATGTCTTTATCCAGGATAAAGGACGTATCAACAAAGAAAGGCTAACAGACAAATGCTCTACTTTAAGTATATATATAGAGTGAGTGTGTGTGTATGGGGGGCAGTGGCATTGGGTAAATGAGAGAGGAAGGAGAACATTTTTTGTCCTTCTTTACAGTCTCCTAATGGCCACTGGCTTTAGTGACCCTGCAACCAAACATTTACATTTACATTTATTTACATTTATGCATTTAGCAGACGCTTTTATCCAAAGCGACTTAAACGTGAGACTTTGAGTGGCGCAGTGATAGAGGAACCGTTTGGTAACTGGAAAGTTGAAGGTTCGGTCTCTACCTTACCCCATCAAAGTGTCCTTGAGCAAGACACTGAACCCCAAATTGCTCCTGGTGACAGGCTGGAGCCTTGCATCTTGCAGCCCCTTCCACTGGTGTGTGAATGGGTGTGTGATTGGGTGAATGCCATAAGCAGGTGGCGTGTGTATATGCAGCGGCCTCTGGTTCTCCTGACCACGAGCATCACAGGTGGGATTGCGAGAAAAATGTCATTTCGATTACTCTGATTACTCTTTCTCATTGAACTACTACATCTGTTCCCTTAGACGCAGCTTCATCCTCCAACCTCAGCTCCTCTCCTGAAATACATCCCACTACAAGTTCACATGGCCAACACTTCTTTTGTCACAGCAAGCTCTGGCCACGGTCTGCTCGGCCCCGTGTGAAAAGATTGGAATAAAAAGAGCAGCTCTGCGGTTTAACAGGGACATGATAATTTTCCTATACTCACTCACTCTGTCTGAATGCAGTGGAAGTCATGGTCTTGAGCACTGGTGTGAGTCTTTCTCTCTCATTCTCTCTCTCTCTCTCTCTCTCTCTCTCACACACACAAACCCTCTCTCCCTCTTTCTCTCTCCTTCTCACTCTTTCTCTAACACCCTCTCTCTCCATCGATCCTTCAGGCCATTGTCTTTCTTTCTCTCAGTCTGCTTCCCCACTGTCTCACTTCATCACATATTTTAATGGGATTCTGGTGGTGTGAGGACACAAGGTCCTTGATGTCAAGGTCCCATCATACCGATTTTTATTTGCTCCCCACATTTTATTCACTTCCTTTCTCTCTTCCTTTTGAATTGCATTTGCAGGGTAATTACTTCTGATTCTGATTCTCGTGATGGTGCGGAGGACACTTAAGGGATATGCTTGGTGTTCGAAGAATTTGCCTCCTATTTATCAGAGGAATTTAGAATAGCAATTTGCACCAGTCTGCCAGGCCTCCATCAGACAACATGTGTGAGACTGAACTCACACCTCAAATTGGTCTACAGCAGAGACTTATTCATCATCTATACATCAGCCCAGTGTTCTTCACTATACTGTAGCCTACTATATTATCGAATTCGTACATTCTCTCTCGAGCCCTGAATCCTAATATGTAGTCTTGATGTCCGAACGTGAACTGGCACCTGCATGGTATACTGATTGTTTTTCCCAGTGAGGGGCATGTGTGTGTGTGACTGTGTGTGTGTGTGTGTGTGTATGTGTGTCAATCATGACATGCATATTGTACTGTATTTAGAAAAACCATATCTATATGCTCATATACTGTAGATACACACACACAAATGTCATGTGTGTTTGTTTATCTGACAGGTGCTGTTCATGTGACAGGCGCTGTCAGAGGTGCTGAAATGTGTCAAGTGCAAATGGCTTTCATCACCTTGCTCTCAGACAACCTCACTTCCTTGCACACACTTACACACACT
This sequence comes from Limnothrissa miodon, assembly GCA_017657215.1. Taxonomy (NCBI): domain Eukaryota; kingdom Metazoa; phylum Chordata; class Actinopteri; order Clupeiformes; family Clupeidae; genus Limnothrissa; species Limnothrissa miodon. Next base: position 1,373,781 of record JAGFZM010000021.1, read on the forward strand.
CACACACACACACACACAAACACATGCATATAGTACAGTACATCCATGGGTGAGTGGAGACATAAAACACACACAGAGATTTATAAAGGACCATGACATCAAGCATACAGCTATGCAATCTCCACTAAGTGAATGTCATTCTTAAGTGCTCAGTGACTTTCACGGTATATTGTCATTGGACACCATTTCACCAAAGACCCAATCCGTCAAATTTCTGCCCACCTCTGATTATCGGGCCAATCCTAAGGCCTGTTATTATGTAGTGGAAATGTCAGAGGATAGAGCAGTAGTGGACTCGGGAAGTTCAATCAAGTGCAGGAGGATAATAAGTGTATCTTTTACCCTCAAACCAATCTGTCATCTTGTGGCATTTACAGTTGGGTGTAAATGGGTTGTGTCCAAGAAAGAGATATTTTTCAGGCGCTGAAGTACAAGGTCCATATTGGGTCTGCGTTCCATAGTCATACCTCCTTTTGGGTTGCAGTCAAAAGTGAATGTAAATGATGGGATAATGTTTGAGACTGGCATGGTAAACCAGAAGCCTGGTGTTTCAAATGTTTTTTTTGCTTGGTAAGCTGGAGTGCATTGATCCTTCGCATCCAAAGTAGAAAGTTGATTATGGTGGGGTTCAGGAACAAAGTAGAGACCATCTGTCTTTTGACCTCATGGGAAATAAAGCTTGTGTATATGTGTGTGTGTGTGTGTGTGTGTGTTTCTCTCAGTACATCTTGTGTTGACACAACACATTTTTAATTCAGATCTCCCAGGACACACACACATTTGTGTTTGTGTGTGTGTGTGTGTGTGTATGTCTGTGTAAACAAAAGAATAGACCAAACAGATGCATGTCTCTATGTTGCCTGGCACTCCCCTCTATGTGTTTATTTATCTTTATATGTGTGAGGAAGTAGACGCAGTTGCACATGTGTGTATGTGTGTCTGTGTGTGTGTGTTTCTCTCAGTACATCTTGTGTTGACACAACACATTTTTAATTCAGATCTCCCAGGACACACACACATGTGTGTGTGTGTGTATGTGTGTATGTCTGTGTAAACAAAAGAATAGACCATGTTGCCCGAAACTCCCCTCTATGTGTTTATTTATCTTTATACGTCTGAGGAAGTAGACGCATTTGCACATGTGTGTGTGCGTGTGTGTGTGTATGTGTGTCTCAGCACGGCACAGAAAACAAAGTCTAAGACGGGGAAGGAAAGACAGTGAAAGAGACAAAAAGGAAGTGTTTTGCCTTGGGAATGCAGTGAGAAAAGTTTTGCATAGGGAGAGTGGAAGGGGAAGAAGTCAAGAAAATGTTAATGAAAGCTGTGAAGAAAAAAGACAGTATTTAAATGAAAGAGCGAAAGAAAGAAGGAAAAGCTTTGAGTTCCCAGACAGATGGTGCATAATGGAGGACTAAACAAGCCACAGAACAAGAGAGCACAGAGCAGTGACAGCTCATCACCCAAAAGTTAGATCACAATTAGAATCTGAACCAAAGCTCACTCGTATTAATGACATTCAACTTTGTATCTCTGAGCAACTGCATGTTGCCTGTTTGTCTGTGTTTGATAGGGTGAAATGAAACAGCCAGAAGGTGGGCTACCACTCTTTAAACCATGTAGTTATACTGAGGTGAAAAACTGTCGGGTCAATTGACAAATGAAGGCTTTCGGGGGTGAAGTGCAGCTGTTTTAATGATGTGTTGACCATTACTGAATTCTACAAACTTTCAAAGTTCTCTGTGGTGACTCATAAGTTAACTGTAATTGCATTTGCTATTGCAATTTCACACTTGGGCATGCATGCCAAAACAAACAAACACACACACACACACACACACACACACACACACACACACAAACACACTGCATCATACAGTCTGATTTGAATATGATGACAGTTTTGATGACAATTTTGTAAGGCTTCGATTCTGTTCTTGGAACGGATGTGGTTTTGCACTAAATTTTATCTTAAGCAAGCAATGTAATCTGGCCATATGTAGCAGAGCAGTATGGCTAGATGGGGGAAGCTACCGTAGCCAGACTACGCCACCCTGGGGCCTAATGCCTCAGGGAATGTTAAAGGGGATCGTTAAGCCTTGAAGTACTTTAAGCACAGGTTCCCATCTTAGGAAAAGGGGCAAGAATTTAGAAAACAAATGAAACATCTACTTAACACAAAACAGACACAAAACTGACAAAATAAAATATTTATTAATACATGAAACATAGAACAGGCAGAGCTTACTTGGGAAGGGGCAGACTAGAAAGGAGGGTGGACAACACCCTATATGAAAATGGTCAAAAACACCAAGCAACACCCACAGCAAGCAGCACTCAGTTAACCAAACCATTCAGCACACAAACCCACCACAAGATAACTAGGCCCCACGCAAGAATCCCAACCTGCTGTTAAATAAACAATAATTAAACAAAAACAGAAAGCAATGAAAAAACAAGGACAGAACAATGTAAAGAAAGCAAAACGACACATGAACTACAAGTAAAAGGCAAGACAAGACAGCAGCACGACCCACATGAACAGCCCAAAGCAGGGAGCCGGCCGACTACCTAAGGGACACAAGACATACATTACAAAACCCACTAGAGACAACAACGGCAAGTAGTACAAACATACATTACCTACGCCTGTAGGTGGGTGAGGTGCACCACACTGCCCATGCCTCAGGGCTAACAAGGGTGGGGCACCCAGCCTGAGTGTTAAAACAAAGAACAGACGATACTTAATACATAAACAAAAAGACAAGAGTGGATGCAGAAGGCTACTACATACCTGCCATACAAGCCTGCATGTGCCCCCACCCACCCACCCACCCATATAAAGATTCATATTAAGGGAAAAGGGATCTACACAGGAGGCCAGATAAATGAATAAATATATAGATCCATTCATATTGATCACACAATGCTATTAAAATAAGTTGCATGCACAGCTTTCATAAACAGTCTGTGGTGTGCAGTTAAATTACATTTTGCAGTTTTAACCAAAACAAGCAGATGTTGGGGTGGAATGAAATTTGACAAAAAATAGGTTAGGTCCAGTCGAACGATTTAGCAATATTTGTTTGGATGATACGCGTTCTATCAGTGGTGATATTGGACAATTGGACTCTTCACAGCTAATAATCACTCCGCCAACGGCATTCCATGTTCTTTGATTTAGCAGTTTAAACCAACATTCCATTCACGCGCACTGAAAGCAGAGGCTACAAACAAGCAAAATGTCAGACGACATATTTAATATAACTTTTGATCTAAAATATGAATATTCATCAGATGATGAACAGGAGAGGCAACTACATACTGTAGATGCGCCCCGTTAAACCCCGACAATCTTCGTCTCCGTGCCTACGGCGAACCACAGCCGTGGTGATATTGGCCAACAACACCACTCCCACTCATGCGATAATGCTTAAGTATCATCTGTATTTGCAAATTCTACCAGTCCAGTCCAGCAACAGCACCACAGCACAGCTTAGCTTAGAAGCAATTTAGTGGCAGCCAATAGTCCAGCAGCAGTAGCACAGCAGTATCACTACAGGCTAGATGGACAACCATTAAACCATTAAATGTGAAGCAATGTCATTATCGTACCCGAACAGGCTCAGAATCATTCTGCTTTGTTGCACCGGCACAAATTTTGAGAGTTTCCCCACCTGTCAAGTCCCACTTTAACCACTGGATCTACATGCATGTATGGGGAAGGCTGAATAGTCAGCTTGAGGCTTGAAACAAGGTCAGATATCTTGTAGGTCAGACTGGCAAAAGAAAGAAAAGACTAGTCTCTCTGACTCGCCCCAATGGGTAACCGACCCTAAAACAGATATTTAATATCTCCTAAGCCAAATTCAGGCCATCGGCTGCTGTATCTTTGATGAGTACTGTTTATACATACAAGTATGCATCTCCTGACACTGCATCCAAACATAGCTAACAGATCCAACGGTTAGGACCTAATGAGGTCCTGTGAGTAGGGCCGTGCCCCTAACAGATGGGCAGTGCCAATCTCAGTGCCAAGCATCAAACCTCAGGCTTCAGTTGTTAAACACAAGGGGGGGTTACTGGGCATGAGGACAAGCTGGTTTCACAAAGGAGTTCAACCCTTTAAAACTTGACAAAAACTTGTTAAAACTCTGTAGTGGGTTCCAGTTGTGATTACTTTCTAAGGAGGATCTGGATACACAGAAATGAATCTAGTAGCTATACAGTTTGAAACAATTTGTATGCAATCAATACATTGGTTAGAATATACTTCAAATGTAGAATTGATTTCCTGTTGAAAGAGTAATGAGAAATATGGATGTTTGGAAGTGATGGAAAATGACTCAGTCTTATACCTCCGTCTTTGTGGTACAGTGCAATATCATGATGATAAATTATTTATCAACTTTCAGGAAGTAACAACATTTGGGTAAAATGTGATTATTGAGGAAACGTTACGGATACTAACGTATCCTCGGTTCTCTGAGTGAGAAGCCGAAACGTATGAATGGATGATGATTTTCTGAAGTCAACTTTAACCAACCCTTTGAAAAAAGGGCAGTAAGCGCTCTGACGCGCGCAGGCAACTACTTAGACAGCCCTGCGTGACGTCAGAAAGTCTATATATCGACTGCGCTTACGCTTCAGGTCCTCTTTGCCAAGCTCGCCAGCGTCGGTGACTTGAGGCCCGAAGCGTACGTTTCGGCTTCTCACCCGCCGCCTCATATGCCAGACGTATGGCCTCAGTAAGCCAATGCGACATGCGTTGGGTAGACAAGGCCTGACCCTTGGCACGCTCACCATGGCAGACGAACAACTGGTTCGTCTTCCTGATGCTCTGCGTACGCGTCAAATAGGCACGAAGCGCTCTGACCGGGCACAGAGTGACGGGCAAAGAACCTCCCGTCTCAGGTAGGGCTGAGAGCTCGATGACCCTCGAACGACGGTCAGTTGACAGCACTTTAGGGAGAGAAAAGGGATTCGGTCGCAGCGTTACCCGCGCGTCATCTTGCGTGAACTCAAGACAATCGGGACTGACTGACAGAGCAGTCAGGTCGCTAACGCGCTTCACCGAGACCAGAGCAAGCAGAAGCGCAGTCTTAAGGGAGAGCATCTTTAGACTGGCACTCGACAGAGGGTCAAAGGGCATAAGAGCCAGTCCGCGTAGGACAGTGGCCAGGTCCCAAGTAGGGACCGAACGTGTGGAAGAGGGGCGAAGCCGCCTGACACCCTTCATGAAGCGCGACGCAAGGGGGTGTGCGCCTGGGGAAACGCCAGCATAGCCAAATTGGCATGCTGAAATAGCTGCGAGATACACCTTCAGAGTAGAGGGTGTACGACCCTGATCAAACTGGTGTTGCAGAAACGCAAGCACCTCACCAATAGGGCAGACTAGAGGATCACAGCCTCTGTCTCTGCACCATGTGCTGAACGCGCGCCACTTTAGTGTAGTGGACGTAGCTCTAGCAGCCTGAACAGTCTCTACAACTGCGGCTGACAGGCCGCGCTCTAGGAGACGCGCCCGTTCAGGGGCCAAGCCGTCAGTCTCCACGCTTCCGGCCTGAGGTGCCACAGCGACCCGCGGGCCTGGGATAGGAGATCCCTCCTCGCTGTGAGGGTCCACGGCTGGCCATCCAGCATCGAGACCAGATCTGAGAACCAGCTCTGAGATGGCCAATGGGGGGCGATCAGGATCACCCTGTGTGCCCCTGCTCTGATCCTGGCCAATACCTGACGCATCAGAGGACGTGGGGGAAAAGCATAGAGCAGACGTCGCGGCCACGGATGTGCCAGCGTGTCCGACCCTAGCGGCGGATCTCGTTCCAGTGAAAACCACGCTGGACAATGAGCGTTCTCGCTTGAGGCGAAAAGATCGACTTGTGCCCGCCCGAAGTGGGACCAGAGGCTGTGCAC
>JAGFZM010000021.1:1379703-1397058 GCA_017657215.1 Limnothrissa miodon
GTTGCGTACACCGGGCAAGTGCGACACCCTGATCGTCAGGAAGTGGCCGGAGGCCCAGGTGAGCAGCTTGTACGCCAGGCGAAACAGGTCGGGAGAGCGCGTGCCGCCCTGGTGATTGAGGTAAGCCACTACTGTGGTGTTGTCTGTACGCACTAGAATGTGTTCTCCTCTGAGAAGAGGGAGAAACTCCTTCAGAGCACAAAAGACAGCTAGGAGTTCCAACACATTGATGTGTAGTCTCCTGGAGGCTGTGCCCCACGTCCCTCTGGCGGGGCGACCTCTGGCGAGGCCTGCGCATCCGCCACGACAGTGGGGTGAGCAGGGAGGGGAAGGGCATCAGGCGAGGGCAGCACGCCGGAGAAAGGGTCGAAACGCCCCCCTGGACAGCGCTGAGGCGGGGGCAGGCTTCCACGGTGGCGCATCCCTTCGCGGAGAGGAAGGAAGCGAGCTCCTCCTCATCCACAGCCTCGATAACCGGGTCGTCAGAATCGTCGACCTGAGGCGGCGAAGTAGCCGCGCGGGCAAAGGCAGCGCCGATGGAGCTAGCGGGGCTAGCCAGATGGGCCGCGGTTAGCTGACTAGCTGGTAGCTGACTAGCCGCTGAGAAGCTAACCGACGGCCGAGTAGCCACTGAAGACCGGCCGATTAGCCCATCCGGGTGCGAGGACGCCGGGGGAAAATCGACAAACTGGCAGGCAGGGAGAGCACTGACGCCAACAGGGGTGGAAGCCGCCCCTGGACTACCAGTGAAGCCCACGAAAAATGCCGCTCTATTGGCAATAGCCGCAGGGGAGAGGCGTTCCCAAGCCGAGCAGAGATCAGGCTGCGAGAAGGCTAGCATAGCATGCTCACTCCCCATGCAGATGAAGCAAACAGCATGGCGGTCGGAGAGCGCCATGGGACGATCACAGTCGGTACAACGACGAGTAGCCATCTTGCGTCTCGAGGTACCAGAAGTTAGGGACCGGCGTGAGCACTTGGAGCAAGACGGAAATCCCTCAGAGAGCTTTTAAAAAAGCTTTTGTGGTGGTCTTTCAAAAAAGACGTTGGTTTTAAGAAATATTTGCGAAAGCAAACGAGAAGCGACTCAGAAACACACGCAGTAGGCGAGGTGAAAGAGGTAAAGAGGACCTGAAGCGTAAGCGCAGTCAATATATAGACTTTCTGATGTCACGCAGGGCTGTCTAAGTAGTTGCCTGCGCGCGTCAGAGCGCTTACTGCCCTTTTTTCAAAGGGTTGGTTAAAGTTGACTTCACTAAAAGTAGGAGATTATAGGCATCATCCATTCGTACGTTTCGGCTTCGAAACGAAAGAGAACAGTGGGGGAGTGGGAACATGCACTACTCTTCTCCTTCAGCAGCACAGCACTGTAGAGTGTTTATGATTGCACTCAACCACTTCTGTTTTGGTTGAGTAAACTACACGCTGTTAAAAATGGGACACACTGTATAGAAGATTGGGTTGTTGGAGAATTGAGATGTGCACATCTGATGCTCTTCTGTGACTGTTTGGGAGCACTGAGATGCAGAGATTTGAGATGCAGTTCTCTCTCTCTGTCTGTCTGTCTGCCTCTCTTTCTCCATTTTAGTCGTCTCTTCTGTATTCCCTCTGTTCTTCCTCAACTCTCTCTTCACACATATCCCTCTGTGTTCTGTTTTTTCTGTAATCTGTATTTTTTCACTCCAATCAGTAAATCATTCATGAACTTAGATCGCTGATATCTCTTCTCTCCTCCCATATCCTCCCTTCTTCTCTGATGGAAGACCTAATAAATTCCCCTATTCCTCGAATTGATAAATAATCTCTGTCTCCTTGTCTCCCGCGTTTCCACTGTATTGATTTTGACGCTGAAGTACATCCATAACTCAAGTGTATGTTCCTTCCTCCATCACTGATGCTAGTTAATCACAGTTGGACTGATCTACAGTGAGGGCCCCTCCGAGCCACTGGTGTGCCATTGACAGTTCCTCAGACACCTGGAACCACTTCAGAGACAGTTACCCATATAATCGACTCTTAGGAAAGCCATTTTTTTACTTGAGAAATAGCACAAGTGACCTGTCTTCTTAATAGGTGTGCATGTGCATATGCATGTGCATGCACACAAATGTACACAACCACGTATACACACATATACAAACAAACACATACACACCAAGACACACACTCTCTCTCTCTCTGTCTTTCAAATTCCTAAGTATAGAGTCTCAGTGGCACTATATGTATAAGGTGAAATGACTTCAGTCATTGCATACACAATGTTTGTGTGTGTGTGTGTGTTTTTAATTAAATGGATGACTGTGTGTGTGAGTGTGATGGTGTGAGTGAAGTGAGATTGTGCCTGTGAGGAGGGGAACCCTGTGGAGTTGTGAGGGAGGCTTTAGCAGTGACATGTCAGGATGATACCATTTGGTTTGGGGGTGAATGGGACCTGCCCCTGCCTCTCTCTCTCTCTCTCTCTCTCTTACATACACACAGGCTGGACCTGTACACAGCCCTAATACACTCTCCTTGCGTTTAGACTGCAGATTCCATATGCTCAATTCCGATTTTGTGCTCATATCCGATTTTTTTGATGGCTTGTTTACATCTACTTTCGCCAGTGACCCAAATCCGATCATGTGTGTTTACATTTGCCAGATCCATATCTGATTTGAAACCACATAGAAAAGGGGCCTGTATCCGATCTGAGGAGATCAGAATTCATGTGTTTTTTCACTGTTTACACTGTGGTGGCACAGATCGGATACGTGCCACATGAGAGCAAAAAATCGGATTTGGGTCACTTCAAACTGGCAGTGTAAACGCAGCCTTAGAGACAAGCTCTTCAAGCCAATGACTCTGCACAGAGGAGACAGAGGACTGTGTCTCTCGATGAGACCTTTGACATCCACCATGCCCTCATTGCCGAGGTAAGTGGCCTGATGATGCCCTGAACATGAGCCTGCCAATGGCTGGTGCAACATAATTAAATAGAGCCTGCTTGAGAGATTACCCACATCAGTGTGTGTGTGTGTGTGTGTGTGTGTGTGTGTGCACATTTATCCATGAATGTGTAGGCGTTTATCTGTTGTGTGTAGGAAAAATTGTGTTGTCTTTGAGACATATGACTGCAGAATGAGCTATCTATCTCAGCAATTCCGGAAGGCTGTGGGAGTGTTACTTAACCCTTATATGCACAAGTGGGGTCAAAAATGATGTGTCTTTTGCAATATTTTTGTCATTTTAAATTTGTATTGCTTAATTTCCCATGTATTCCTCAAATATGTTGTCTTAGACATGAGTACATTTGGATATGTATTTTTTATATATTTTTTCAGTTATTGCCCTATTTATATCAGTACCCCACTTTTCCACACGTGGGGTCAAAAATGATTAAGGGTTAAAACTAGGAATCAAAATTAAGGTCTAACTAGAAATCTTTTACTTTTTTTCAACTGTGATGATATTTATAGCTTCCTGTAATAAAATTAAACCCATTAGGTAGCTGTGGCTTCCCCAAAACAGATTGTGATGAATGAGCAGAGGAAAGCCCACATTTGACAATGGGCTGTTGGATATTGTAAGTGGAGGCAGTACTGTGGGGTGCTTCCTAACATCCACCACCATCTCCACAGAATTTTTAGCTCTAGGTTGTGTTGACTACACAAGAGCACCAGCCTCTCAACCTCCTGCTGATATGAGGACTCATATTCATTGTGGATGAGCCCAATTGCAGTGGTGTCACCTGCAAATTTACAGCTAAGTATTTGCACATAAGTACATGCATGTCTGCGCATACATATGCAGATACTGTACATATAAACTAGTGAGGAAATTGCTTCTCTCATCACATGTTATATCTTATACAGAGGAGCACACACACACACACACACACACACACACACACACATGTTCACATACAAACACACACACAAACTCACAAAAATCCGCACTAACGACTTACATACACAAACATACACACATAGTGGAGAATGAACATTTGACTAAAATATAATAAAAATCCTTATCTTTAACCAAATTTAAGATATTTTCTTTTTCAAAATTGATTAATTTAATTGGGGTCATTTTTGACCCCACTCATATGAGAGTGTATAACTGGTGGGTCATATATCTTTCTTAAAATTAATGACAAAATAAATAAAAATGCAAATTGCCTCATGTCACAAACATGTTTTATGAGGACTACCTGGAATATGAAAATATTACAACTCTTCGTTTTAAAGATTTTGAAGAATAACTACAGTTCATTACAAAAACGCATAGATTTTAATTGGGGTCATTTTTGACCCCACTTGTGTAAGAGTGTAGGTATTGGTAGGTTGTGCATCCAAGGGTTAAGGACCCCCATCTGAATTCGGACCCCTGTGTGTTTGTGTGTGTGTGAATGTGTCTTTCTGTGTGTGTGTGTGTGTGAATGTGTCTTTCTGTGTGTGTGTGTGTGTGTGTGTGTGTTTGACGTAATTGCAAAATCACAAATATCCTAAATGTCTACTTCAACAAAGTCTCAAAGAAGACAGAAGTTGCTGATGCTTTGTCATTCGGCTTTTCACTGCATGACTTTTAACAGTTTTTTATAATTGCTTTTGGATGATACAAGTTTTTAAAGACCAGCTTGCCATGAAAAAGCTTTCCATTGTGAAGCTTTGGCTTAGAAACTGCTGACTACCCCTCCATTGCATTTCTGGGTAATGGACTTAAATGAGCCCATATGTACTTAGCTACAGGCAGAGCACACAAACCTATTCATCAGAATTTATCCCAAGTTGTTTTTCTTACTTACTTACTTTTTCATTTTTTTACTTTTACTTTTTTACTTTCTCTCTCTCTCTCTCTCTCTTTCTTTCTTTCTAATTTCTTTCTTTTTTAGTTTGTTTTTCTTCACAAATTTTCATTCTCTCTTCTCTGTAATATCTGCTTGCATATCAGCCAACAAAATTCTTCCCACCAGTAGCCAAAGGGGAGATGCTGATGGACACTGGAGAAATACAAATGAAACTTCTGGAATAGTCAGACACTCTCTCTCTCTCTCTCTCTCTCTCTCTCTCTCTCTCTCTCCCTCCCTCACACACACACACACTCTCCCTCACACACACACACACTCTCTCTCACACACACACACACACGCACACACACACACACACACACACACACACAATTATAGGAATTGATTTTTCTTTTGTCACTTTGGTCCAGTGGCTCTCGATTGGAGCCTCATGGGATGCATCAGGGCCGTGCAGAGACCTTTGGAGGGGCAGGTGCTCAAAGTTAAAAAAGGGCACATTTGAAACACCATACAGCAACAAACCTTACAAAATAACGGTCTGGACTGTCGCAACCCATATTCATGAAGAATGCAACATGGAATCACAACATAGGCCACCATATCAAGATAATATAAGATATTTATCCCACATCAGGGAAATTCACTCAGCAAAAACAGCTAAGACAGACAGTAAACACAGTTACACAAGACAAACACGGATTAATAAGGGTACCCATGGGAAAAAAACTATAGGCTGTAGTCTATGTGCATTTTGTACAAGAAAAGACTATGGAGATAATGGAGTGAAGGCTAAAGAAAATTCCTTGTTGCAGGTGGTTAAATAAATAAATACAATGTAGTCAATAAACTGATACAGTAAAGATTTTAAATAGGTCGAAATAACTATTGCACAGGATAATGCACTAGTGTACAGTCCATTGGTACAAGATGGTGGGGGCAGTAGTGGTTGAGTAGTACAGGTAGAGGTAGTTATAGTGCTACAATACAACTTTGTACAACACTTTGTTGTACAGGCATTGTCCACATCTGACATCTTTGCGGTGCAAAGCAAGCGTAGTCTGTTTTACCTGATGGGGTACATTGAAAAGCTTTTGTTGAGGAGGATGGAGGGAAGGCTGCTGTTGCTGATATTGCTGGAGGTAGGCACTGATCTGAGAGTGTAGCAACTAAAAAAAGCATGAGAGTGATAGCTGATTAAACGATTTTGCGATCATGACAAGATGCAAAGACAACTATAGCTACCGGAAATACTTTTTTTTAGCTACATTAAAACATAGCCTACTACTTAAACAACTAATTAATCTAATTGTGAAGCATTAAGGTTTTTTTGTGCTCACAAATGAAAGTATCAGCAGTAACACTGATCAATTTGCCTATGTGCAGTTAAACTAATAATGGAGTTGGTATTAGCTCAAACACAATTCTATACAACACATTCTATGAACTCCGGTTTATTTCATCAATCAGATGAAGAACAAAAACAAATGTAGACTCTTTTTTTCCTCGGTATGCCTAAAGCCTTTTTTTAAGTATTGTAATGGCCTTGGATTTATTTCAATAACTTCAAAAGACAAACCACGCTTCAAAATATACCACCTACACACTGTAACCTACTACTGTACATAAACTGTAAGATATCGGATGAACGGACATTACAACAGACCAAACTAAGAATAGCAAGAAAACCTTTTTTTTGTTTTTGGAGCACGGTTTTTCAGGTAGCGTTAACGTTAGTTTACTGTACTACCCCAGTTGCCCAGAAGGCACGGGCCTGAATGTTAGCAAAAGCAGCACAAAGCCACAAGTCATATCCACCTGTTCTGGGTGTCAGACACGCACACGCGCGCTCGCAAAGCTCACATAATATTCTCACGGCACTGTCTGTCATCTTACAAGAAAACAATGTGTACATTGCACTATGAATAACGCTGCAGAACCTACTCACCGGTCCTTGGCGGTCGCTTTATGGTGTTCTCCTTCAAGTCTTCAGGGCTGCAGCGCCAAGCTTCAGGGCAGGTCAAGGCACGTTTACGCGGATCACGAGATTGAGCGTAGCCAGGGTATCGAAATTATCATTAGGCTATGATTTTTTTTGAAGGGCTACAGACAGGCTTTCTCACACACATATTTAATTAATTAATTAAATAAATAAATAAATAAATAGATACACATTGACAAAAGGGCACTTTGGGCATCAAGGGGCAAAGGGGCAGGTGCTCAAGCACCTCCCGCCCCCTCTGCACGTGTCTGGGATGCATGGTGATCTAACCCAGTGTGAGCTGTGTATAACCGAGGGACACATTCAATTAGCAGCACTCTGCCACCTGTCCGTGGGATCTCCCTCCCCCCCTCTCCCCACAGCTCCTGGGAGTGAGTGGCACTATGTGATAGATTGCTGCGTCACAGCCACTCCTTTGTGACCAGACCCTTATGGCTAGCTCTTCCCTCATGGAGCACATATTGCTTGGACTCTAAGGTGAACACTGCAGTTTAATGAAAAGCTACATGTAAATGCTCCAACAGACAGTTCCACTGGTGGTTGGACCATGTTCCAAACTCTTTGGAACCAGTAACAAAGTAACACGGTTATTGTGGGAACTAGGGTAACGTTACGGATACTAACGTCTCCTCGGTTCTCTGAGTGAGAAGCCGAAACGTACGAATGGATGATGCCTATCATCTCCTACTTTTTCTGAAGTCATCTTTAACCAACCCTTTGAAAAAAGGGCAGTAAGCGCTCTGACGCACGCAGGCAACTACTTAGACTGCGTGACGTCAGAAAGTCTATATCTTCCTATATCCTCTTTGCCAAGCTCGCCAGCGTTGGCGACTTGAGGCCCAAAGCGTACGTTTCGGCTTCTAACTCAGAGAACCGAGGATACGTTACTATCCGTAACGCTCTCTTTCGTTTCGAAGCCGAAACGTACGAATGGATCACTACAACCAAGCCTCAAGAGCCCTACACCCGAGGAGCCCGAGGTGGGAAGACCCACGGGACCGCCGCCGGACCCAGAGAGTACACTCTCCGCTACGCCCGGCCTGGTGACGTCCAGAGCGTAAAAACGCGCAAAAGTGTTGCCTGAGGCCCAGGACGCGCTCAGGCAGATATCCTGCATAGAGACGCCTTTCCAGAAGGCCCAAGAGGCCGCCACTCCACGGGTGGAGTGCCCCCTGACATGCGCAGGCGGAGGAACACCCGCCGCCTCATACGCCAGTCGTATGGCCTCGGTAAGCCAATGAGACATGCGTTGGGTAGACAAGGCCTGACCCTTGGCATGTTTGCCACGGCAGACGAACAGCTGGTTCGTCTTTCTGATGTTCTGCGTACGCGTCAAGTAGGCACAAAGCGCTCTGACCGGGCACAGAGTGATGGGCACTGAACCTCTGAGGGCTAGGATCTCGATGACCCTCGAACGAGGGTCAGTGGACAGCACTTTAGGGCGAGAAAAAGGATTTGGTCGCAGCGTTACCCGCGCGTCATCTTGCGCAAACTCAAGACAATCGAGACTGACTGATAGAGCAGTCAGGTCGCTAACGCGCTTCACAGAGACCAAGGCGAGCAGAAGCGCAGTCTTTAGGGAAAGCATCTTTAGACTGGCACTCGACAGAGGGTCGAAGGGCGTAAGTGCCAGTCAGCGTAGGACAGTGGCCAGGTCCCAAGTAGGGACCGAACAAGTGGAAGAGGGGCGAAGCCGCCTGACGCCCTTCATGAAGCGCGACGCAAGGGGGTGCGCGCCTGGGGAAACGCCAGCATAGCCGACATGGTATGCTGAAATGGCTGCGAGGTACACCTTCAGAGTAGAGGGTGTACGACCCTGATCGAACAGGTGTTGCAGGAACGCAAGCACCTCGCCAATAGGGCAGACTAGAGTATCACAACCTCTATCTGGGCACCACGTGCTGAACACGCTTCACTTTAGCGTATACAACAACCTAGTGGACATAGCCCTAACAGCTTGAACAGTCTCTACAACTGCGGCTGACAGGCCGTGCTCTAGGAGACGCGCCCGTTCAGGGGCCAAGCCGTCAGTCTCCACGCCTCCGGTCTGGGGTGCCAAAGCGACCCGTGAGCCTGAGATAGGAGATCCCTCCTCGCTGGGAGGGTCTACGGCTGACCGTCCAGCATTGAGACCAGATCTGAGAACCAGATCTGAGATGGCCAATGATTAGCGATCAGAATCACCTTGTGCGCCCCTGCTCTGATCCTGGCCAGCACCTGACGCATCAGAGGAAGTGGGGGAAGGCATAGAGCAGACGTCGCGGCCACGGATGTGCCAGTAAGTCTGACCCTAGCGGCGCATCTCGTTCCAGTGAAAACCACGCTGAACAGTGAGTATTCTCACTCCAGGCGAATAGATCGACTCGGGCCCACCCGAAGCGGGACCAGAGGCTGTGCACCACGTCTGGGCAGAGGCGCCAGTCGGTTGCACGCGAAACACCCCTGGAGAGGAGGTCCGCGCCTGTGTTGCGCACACCGGGCAAGTGCGACGCCCTGATCGACAGGAAGTGACGAGAGGCCCAGGTGAGCAGCTTGTACGCCAGGCGAAACAGGTCGGGTGAGCGCGTGCCGCCCTGGCGATTGAGATAAGCCACTACTGTGGTGTTGTCCGCACGCACTAGGACGTGTTCTCCTCTGAGAAGAGGGAGAAACTCCTTCAGAGCGCAAAAGACAGCTAGGAGCTCCAACATATTGATGTGTAGTCTTCTGGAGGCTACGCCCCACGCCCCAGCCGCTCTTGGACGCGTCGGTGGTCACCGTCATGCGTCTGGTTGCAGCGCCAAGCGTGCCGCCTCTGGTGAAGGACGACGGCCTGCGCCAGTGCGCGAGGGCTAGCCACATGCGTCTGGACACAATGATCCGACGGGCCGGGTTCAACCTGGAGGACACACCTAGTTCCGCTAAGGCGAGCTGCAGCGGGCGTAAGTGGAGAAGGCCGAGTGGGACCGCGGCACACAGGAGGCCCATCAGTCTGAGACACAGCCTGGCTGACACACAGGCACCTAGTCTGAAGTGGCGCAGACACGCCCTGACATCCTGTAGCCTCTTCTGAGTGAGCGTCGCTCTCATTGAGCGTGAGTTCAGCCTCACGCCCAAGAACTCAACCTCCTGAGAGGGAGAGAGCATGTACTTGCTTGGGTTTACTAAGAAGTCGTGCAGGTGATCGCAGTCGAGTCGTGCAGATCGTGCAGGTGACGCAACACAGTGTGAACCTGCAACGTTAGGAGCTGTCTGGAACCCGCCAGCAGCATCCAGTCGTCCAAGTAATTGAGGAGTCTGATACCCTGCGCACGTAGAGGAGCGATCGCCGCCTCCACGCACTTGGTGAAGCACCGAGGTGCTAGAGACAGACCGAAGGGGAGGGCTGTGTACTCGTAAGCTCTGCCCTCGAAGGCAAAACGTAGAAAACGCCTGTGCCTGGGGACAATGCCTATGTGGAAATAGGCGTCCTGAAGGTCTATGGTGACCATGTAATCCCCCTGGCGGACTGATTCCGCCACCATACGCCCCGTGAGCATGCGAAAGGTGAGAGGCCTGAGCGAAGCATTGAGCACTCTGAGATCTAGAATAGGGCACAAGGAAGTACATACTGTAACGATCTGCGCGCGAGTGTCGGATCTACGCGCTGAATAGCGCCCTTCCTCAACAGATCGCGAAGCTCCTGTCTGATAGCAGGGGCCCACGTAGAGGGCACCACTGACTCCATGACACCTCTGAAGGGGGGGGTTGGCCACCTGAATTGCTGTTGATAGCCTTTCAACACTGTTGAAAGAACCCAACGTGACGTTGTGCACATCGCCCAACTCTGCCTGAGCAGAGAGGCGCGATGAGGAGGCAGCAAAGACAAACAAAGTGCTATGCTGCCCCCCAGTGGCACTAAGGGAGCCGAGATCGGTGACTGAGGCTGTCCGCGAAGCTGAAACGCGTTCGACTGACAAGGCAGACACTCGTCGTAGTGCGGAGGCTGAGGGCAAGCCAACCGTGTGTGAGACCCTAGCCATAGAAGCTAGCTCAGAAGCTAGCTGGGCGGCGTGGGTCTTCTGGATTGGTGGCAAATCTTCCACGGTGGCGCATCCTTTCGTGGAGAGGAAGGAAGTGAGCTCCTCCTCATCCACAGCCTCGAGGACCGGATCATCCGAATCGTTGACGTGAGGCAGCGAGGTAGCCGCGCGGGTGAAGGCAGCGCCGATGGAGCTAGCGGGGCTAGCTAGATGGACCGCGGTTAGCTGACTAGCCGGTAGCTGGCTAGCCGCTGAGTAGCTAACCGACGGTCGTGTAGCCACTGAAGACCGGCCGGGCAGCCCATCTGGGTGCGAGGACGCTGGGGGAAGCTCGGTGAACTGGCGGACAGGAGGGGCACTGGCGCTGGCACTGGGGTTGAAGCTGCCCCTGGACTGCCGTTGGAGCCCACAAAAAACGCCGCTCTATTAGCGATAGGCGCGGGAGGGAGGCGTTCGCAAGCCGAGCAGAGATCAGGCTGCGAGAATGCTAACATAGCATGCTGTCTCCCCAGGCATATGAAGCAGATAGCATGGCGGTCGGAGAGGGCCATGTGGCGATCACAGTCGGTGCAACGACGAGTTGCCATCTTGCGTCTTGAGGTACCAGAAGTTAGGGACCGCCGTGAGCACTTTGAGCAAGATGGATATCCCTCGAAGAGCTTTTAAGCTATTGTGTTGGGCTTTCAAAAAAGCCGTTGGGTTTAGAATATTTTCGAAAGCAAAAGAAGCGACTCAGAAACACACGCAGTAGGCGAGGTGAAAGAGGCAAAGAGGACCTGAAGCGTAAGCGCAGTCAAGATATAGACTTTCTGACGTCACGCAGGGCTGTCTAAGTAGTTGCCTGCGCGCGTCAGAGCGCTTACTGCCCTTTTTTCAAAGGGTTGGTTAAAGTTGACTTCAGAAAAAGTAGGAGATGATAGGCATCATCCATTTGTACGTTTCGGCTTCAAAACGAAAGAGAACTCAGTGGCGGAGTGTGAGGGAAGTAAACAGTAAACCTGCGTGTTGGGAGATGGACGCTGGCAAGAGTAGTCCTTCCCTCAACAGCAGACAAGTGGAAGACAGGTCCTGTGTTTTTCTTGTTTTTGTAAAGCTCTTAGAATCTGCCTAATCAATATAATTATCCAACAGCTGTTCCTGAGATGCCTCTCTATATCCCATAATCTTACGCAGATGCTGTTAGCAAACAGATATGTATGTGAAATATGCACATTAACATGCCTTGGAAGACATGCTTCAGAATACCCCCTCCCATGTCTATTAGCAGTTTGTACATGGAACAGATGTTCTACAGGACAACACATACTGTCCAATCACAGGTAATGATGATGATGATGACGTCATGCCAGAGAGGCTATGCGTTCAGTTTATTGATCGCCTTGTTTTCTTTTAGAACATTTTGTCGAGAGGAGATATGAATCAAGCCTGTGATATTCTGCTTCATTAGTCAGCTGTGAGAGACAAATACAGGCAACTAAATTAAGAGATCACACAGCTACAAGCAGCAGCAGGAGGCAAAGCTGTCACATCCCGGAGACATATCAGGATGTTTGTGTTTGTGTGTGTGTGTGTGTGTGTGCGCGTTTGTGTATGTGTGCTGGCACCCAGCAGAGAGACTCTTGATACACTCTCCGTTTCACTCATTTTTACGTGGGAATGTGTTTTATGCAAACGAGAGTGCAATTTTCTAGAATGATCTTCAGTCTACAGAAGACTATCTGCTGTTTGCCTAAAAAAATCATTACAGTACAGTATATCTATTTTCAATGTTCTATTTCCTTTCCCAGGAAATTCTCTGTGCTGTGGTGCATGATACCCTGTGTGTGAATCCATGTAAAATGTTTTTGTGAGAAGTATGCTAGAACTATTGTATTTTATGAACTAGCTACATGTTTCTAGTCATTCTGAAGTAATTTGTAAAACATTGACTTTATGATCAATAGACATCCATTCAGGTCTGTTCAATGGATCTTAAGCCACTATAACCATAAAACCCAATCAATGGGTTTCACTCCAAAAACCCACCGAGCACATTTCAAAGAGAAGATGCACCACAGCAGACCAGGACGACAATATGATCAGAGGCACCACAGTGCTGTGGATGTCCACCTGGGGGAGGAGTGAGCACCTCAAGCGCCCCTCATCATTAGAGTTCCAGCATGGACTTACTGCACACACTGTATATACAGACAGAAAATGGCTAGCCTTTGCCAATATTACACAGCACCATTAAACATCTAAGCCAAAGTTATGATAAAGAATTATTACAGTCTTTGTGTCTTACTGACAACTGAGTTATCTCTACTCAGTGCACCCAATGATTAGTCACAATAATCTGTTCTGTATCTGTTTGCATTTGTTTATGTGTGTGTGTGTGTGTGTGCGTGTCCATGACCACACACTGAGAGGCATCAGTGGAAATACGCAGTAAAAAAGGTGTTTAGCAGTAATATTACATATGGTGAATGATCAGAACCCTTGGGGCCCTCTCACACAGTGAGACAGACTTCACTCCCAGATAAATCATGTCTTTTCTTTATCTCTCTGTCCTCTCTTTCTCTCTTCCCCAGCTCCATGAGCTGCTCTTCCCCCTCTTCCTCTCTCCCTCTCTCTCACTGTCATCTCTCACGCTTTCCGAAGTCTGTTGTGTTTTGCAGAAGTGTTTTTGAAAATTGAATTAACAAGCACTCCTGAAGACATGGGGAATGTGTCATCTTTCACACATATCTCAGTCACCTAGGTTTCTCTTCCTCCCTCCCGTCCTCTCTCTGTCTTTTCCCTCAGCTCTTTCTCCCTCACTCTCTTTCCTTTTATCTTTCAGCTTTTACACTAGTTCTCATCACCCTGTCTTGTAATTCAGACTTTTCCTTGAGCTTCCCTGCAATTTGGTGTAAAACGCAGAAGCAGTCTCATCTCCTCTGTGATTAGATTGGGTCTGACATAGACCTAGCTTGCCTGTACTTTGGTTCTCTCTGGATGGAAAGACCGGCCTGCAAGAGGAGAAGAGGAAGAGTCAAGGATTCAGTCAAGGGATATTGCCCCTTGTTTCAGAAAGACACACACAATATATATATATATATGTAGTTTATCACATTTTATGGCTCTGTGGGTGTATGCGGGAGAAGGAGTTGAGAGTAGTTGAGAGAGAGAGTATGTGTGTGCGTGTGTGATAGCAAGAGTGTGTGTGTGCAGGCTTGTGCATGTGTGCACACATACACTAAATTTGAGAGCTCTGTGTGGATGTGTTTGTGTAGTGTATGGAATGGAGCCAATTTGAAGGTAATGGTATGAAACAATTGAAGGCAGCAGAGTCTCCAGAAAGCTGAAATGGAGCCCTTCTGACAGAACGACATGTAGAGTATATTTTAACAGCAACCCTGCAGATCATGAGAGATAGATAGATAGATAGATAGATACTTTATTGATCCCCAAGGGGAAATTCAAGGTCCCAGCAGCTTAAAAAATCACACACAACATATACTACAGTGTACACAGGATGATAAGCAGCAGATCAACAAAACAACATGACTAGATCAACATTACTAAAAATAAGAATAGAATGCAAATACTATGGGTAGAGATGCGCATGAGTGTACTGTGGTACAGTATGGGGTGTGTGTCAAGGTACTAGTGCAAATGAGTCCAGTAGTGCAACAGGTTAAAAGTCTATTGACTAGCAATAAATATGTGCATATATAAAAGAGGACAACAGAAAAAATAAGCATAGCACTTCAACAGTTCCAATATAAGTATATGGACAATAAGAATTAAAAATAAAAATAGCCTAATAATATAAAATTATAATGTCAGTGCAGGGATAAGTCTAACAGAGTCATATACGGGTTCATGCATCAGTCAAGTATGCAGGTCAAGTATCAGGTTACAATTACTGTTAGTGGTCAAGTATGTAGTTACAGTAAAAGGAGGGAGTTGTGCATATGGGCTAATGTAGCCAGTAGGGCCCCTAGGCAGTGTGAACAATACACAGTATTGTAGAAAAATTCTTGTAAGTGAATAGGAGGGTTCAGGTGCAGATAGACCATGCAGAGAAGTCCAACTCTCCTTTTCCTTTCAGTGAATGAAGCATTGTAGAGTTGAATGGCCCTGGGTACAAATGACTTCCTAAGGCTGTCTGTTGTGCATGTCAGGGAGCGTAGTCTCCAACTGATCAAGCTCTTCTGCTGCATGATAGTGCTGTGGAGTGGATGACAGTCATTGTCCAGTATGCTGTGTAGCTTTTTCAAGGATTCAAGGATTCAAGGAGTTTATTTGTCACATACATGAGTCACTAACGCAAAACATGCAGTGAAATTGCATTGAAGAGAAGATTAAATAAAGGGAAAGAAGAAAACAAAATAAATAGCCATTGCCATTTAGCCACTGTACATAAACAGTCCATACAAACAACAGGACTCAGGATCCATGCAGAAGGCGAGCTGAGATGACTTTGAGGTCGTGGATTCACAGCCGAAGCCGGGACACAGGAGCGACACCAAGTGGGGGACGACATCGCGTCGGAGACCACTGGACAGCAGCCGATCTGCAGGCAGCGCTGCCCTCCTCCAAACACTGGCCTCCCGTGAGTTCCCGTCCTCCACTCCACAGGCAACCTCCGCAGCTCTCCACATCCAACACTCACGACGGGTCTCCGCCTGACCTCCTCCAAGCTCCGCAGACAAAGATGGCAGGGCAGACAGAGAGAACGACGGCCGGTCGGAACGCATCATTCAAAGCAAACACACACAAAAAAAAAAAAAAAAAAAAAAAGTCCAAAACCAACAAGCTCCTCCAACTCCGCCGAACCAAACAAAGCGACAACCACATTCAAGGCCACCTGCAGGGCACAGCACAGAGCCAGAAACGAAAAAGAAAAACATAAAAAGCCCAGAGAGGGCGAAAAATGAAGTGGAGGTACGGCTAACGGCAGCCATCGTACAGCGCCATCACCATAGCAACCAGAGTCCTTTTGTCTGATACTGAAGTGGTGCACTCCAGTTCGGCTCCCACAACAGAGCCAGCTTTCCTTACCAGCCTGTCTAGTCGCCCAGCATCCCTCTTCTTAGTGCTTCCTCCCCAGCATGCCACAGCATAGAAGAGGACGCTGGCAATAACAGACTGGTAAAATATCCAGAGGAGCTTGCTGCAGACGTTGAAGGACCGCAGCCTCCTCAGGAAGTACAACCTGCTCTGCCCCTTCTTGTAGAGTGCTTCTGTGTTGACTGACCTGTCCAGTTTATCGTCCAGGTGTATTCCCGGGTACTTGTATGTTTTCACCACCTCCACATTGACCCCCTCTATAGTGACTGGCACCAGGGCGGGCTTGTACCTCCTGAAGTCCACCACCATCTCCTTGGTCTTGGCAGTGTTGAGTTGTAGGTGGTTGAGTTTGCACCATTGCACAAAGTCCTCCACCAGGCTCCTGTACTCCTCCTCCTGCCCATTCCTGATTCAAGCCACAATTGCAGTATTGTCTGAAAACTTCTGCATGTGGCATGACTCCGAGTTGTAGCAGAAGTCAGATGTGTACAGGGTGAACAGGACTGGAGAGAGCACTGTTCCCTGTGGAGCTCCGGTGCTACTGATGACTGTATCAGAGAGGCAGTCCTTCAGTCTGACGAACTGTGGCCGCTCTGTCAGGTAGTCTTCAATCCAGGATACCAGGTGGGCTTCCACACCCATCTGCAGGAGCTTGTCACTCAGTCTGGGGGGTTGGATGGTGTTAAAAGCACTGGAGAAGTCAAAGAACATGATTCTCACAGCACTTTTCTCTTTGTCCAGGTGAGTGTGTGTCCTGTGCAGGAGGTATGAGATGGCATCGTCGACGCCCACTTTCTCCTGATAAGCAAACTGTAACGGGTCTAGTGCATGGCGCACCTGTGGCCTAAGTATCCCTAGAACCAGTCTCTCCATGGTCTTCATCAGGTGTGATGTGAGAGCGACTGGCCTGAAGTCATTAAGCTCACTTGGGTGTGGTTTCTTGGGGACAGGAATGAGACATGATGTTTCCCACAGTGCTGGGACTCTCCCTAGACGAAGACTCCAGTTGAAGATGTGCTCAAGTGGCTCTCCCAGTTCTGCAGCACAGGCTTTAAGCAGTCTTGGACACAGTCCGTCGGGCCCGGCTGCTTTCCTGGGATGGAGTTTCTTCAGCTGTCCTCTGACTTGATCTGCCGTGACTATGGGGGGGGGGGGGGGGAGCTGAGGGGGTGAATAGTCGTTATCACCTTGAGGGGGATGGAGGGGGGAGAGGTGTGTCTGTGTCCTGTGGGGGATGGGTACATCTGGCAATGGTAAGTGTTGCCTTGAGAGTGAGAGGGGAGGTGTGACTTGGGCCGTTACTATAACAACTATATATGTGGAGCTCACACAAGCACATCAATGTCCAGCTGCTTAAAAGGCAGCCTATGTATTTAATGTATTGCTCTCATTTTCCAGTAAACAAATATATAAATAAATAGATTTTAAAAATCAATGCTGTATTTTTAGAAACCATAGATTCATTTTTTAATCATCAACAAGTTGGTGTGTGTGTGTGTGTGGTGCTATGGAGGTGTTATGCGGTCTTCAGT
>JAGFZM010000021.1:1404678-1432684 GCA_017657215.1 Limnothrissa miodon
ACACACACACACACACACACACACACACACACACACACACACACACTTAAAATCAGGCCCCTATTCTACATTTACTTTTGTACAGAATATAATTTGGTAGTAAGAAGCAATTGCTTGCTGGTGTTTCAAGCCATTCAGAAATCAGAATTCAAACCATTCAGAATTTTAGCTCTCTGTTTACAATGTCTCTGTATGTCAATTGGATCTGATGAAAATGCAACTGGAGACAACGGGATCTCAATGGGATCAAATTCAAACTAGCACTGTAGGGAGATGATAATAAAACAGATATTTCTAGAAAGACATGGCCAAGCTACTGTCTCTGTTCATTCAAACTACTATAAAGTTCATCCAAGGCTCCCCTTGGCTTTATAGTGCCACCTAGTGGTGACATGTATTTGAATGAATGAATGAATGAATGAATGAATGAATGTCCTTTATTGTCATTGTCACAGGTACAATGAAATTGAGAGATGTCTCTGGTAAGTGCATCATCACATAAAATAATAGAATATAATAATAAATACTTAAGTGCTAATACAGTAAATACACCCAAGCAAGGCCTAAAGCCACATACAGACAATCAACATACGTCCAGTTGACAATCAATCAATCATGTAAGCGCATTCAACAAGACATGTCTCATAGCGTTTTAACAGCAAGGGCACAAATGAGCAACAGGGGCAAGGAAAAACTCCCTATCAGCATTTTTTGTTTGCACTTGTTGTGGTAAAGGAAGAAACCTTGGGCAGTTCCGACGACTCAATGTGCTAAGTTCAAATCTCTTACATGTTGTAAGAAGATATGGTGTGAATATAGTCATGTCAGGGTTGTCTGTGGAGCTGGAGGCCAGAGATGCTGGATCAGGCAGTGGAAGGCTGCCATCTTGCTGTACCCGGGATCCATAAAGGATTTTCCTCACGGCACAGCAAGTTCCCGTCTCTCTCACATCATCAGAGGATTATGGTGTGAACTAATCCATGTCAGGGTTGTCTATTAACAAACAAACAAACACCGAAAAAAATTGCAGAATTCTCCACCAAACAGAACAAAAAGGAGGCAATTAAAAAAAAACTTGGCAGGTATTTAATTTTTAATGTTTTAATTAAACATGACACAGGCTGCACATGTTTTCTCATTATAAGCATTTTTAAAAAGAAAAGGTTGATTATGAAATTGAATAAAACAGTTTGTAACTACAAGATCTACGTGCTAATATTACACAGAGTTTTAAGATATTTACAAAGAGTTTTAAGATATTTACAAATACAAATAAATAAGTAATTTTGCATTTCATGCACTGCACATAATTGTCTCAAAAATGTCTCTGCTCTTTTAAGAACAACTTTCAACGTGCGGCCTTTCAGGCACAAGCTAAGTAGGTAGGCCACGTATATGTCAGTCTTATAAAAGAATTCCATTAACCACCAGCAACATTGTAACTCCCTCTTGAGATGACAATTGATTCTGTATTCATATACTGTATATATGCCAACACTGGGTGGGGGTTATCTCTGGTGATCATCAGCATATGATAATGCTAATGATAATGGTGATAAATTAGCAGTCACTAGTCATGCTGCCTCTTCTGCTGAGCTGCAGCTGGATGAAGCCCAGGCGATTAATGGAGCCTTTGAGGGCGTTCCTAAACATGGAGCTGGAGAAGCAGTAGATGACGGGGTCCAGGGCGCTGTTCAGGTAGGTGAAGCCAATGGAGAGGCTGAAGAGCTGGCCGACCAGCTGGTAGGTGTAGCAGTCATTCGGGTGGAATTTCCTATAGAAGACGGCCAGCAGGCCGGTGAACACGCCAGGGCCGAAACACACCACAAACACCACGACGATGACCATCACGGTGCGGATGGCGCGCTTCACCTTGCGCGCGTGATCCATGTTGCGCTGGCGCAGGATGCACGTGATGCGCGTCGAGCAGAAGATGAGGAGCAGCAGGGGCATCACAAACTCCAGCACGAAGATGGTGTTGTGCAGCATGATGCCCGGCGGTGTTTTGGTGTACGAGTCGAAGCTGCGGCAGAGCTGCCGGCCACGGTCTCCCACCTTCTCCAGCTGTGTGGTGAGCAGGGGCACCCGTAGGCCCACCACTAGTGCCCAGGTGAAGGCCACCACCATCCAAGCATGCCGCAGAGTCGCTCGGTTGATCCAGTGGTGCGGGTGGACCACCTTGAAGTAGCGGTCCATCGCCACGGCCGTCATGAAGGCAATGCTGGCAGAGCGGTTGACTGCCAGCATGAAGAGATTTGCACGGCACCATAGCCAGCCGAAGGCCCAGTCCTCATTACGCAGTAGGTAGTCGATGCGGAAAGGCATGCTGACCAACAGCAGGAAGTCAGCCAGCACTAGATTGAGGAGGAAGATGACGTTGGCCCGCCAATTCTGGATGCGGCACCAAATGATCCAGAGGGCCATCACGTTGCAGGGCAACCCCACCAGGAGCTCAGTGATCATGACTGGGGGCAACATGGACGTCACCAGGGCCTGTGTAGAGTGATTGCAGTGGAAATGTGTGCTGTTGGGGGCCATCATGAAGATTCACAAGCACACACACGCATCAAATCCAAGTGGTAATAAAGTTGGTGGCTTTCTAGTGAAAGTGTATGTGTGTATGTGTCCCTCTCTCACTGTTAGAGGCCTGGAAACACAAATAACATGGATTAAATTAAATCGGAAATTTACATTCATTATACTTTATACAAGAATTATACACAATTAAGCATCAATTAAGAAGTATTTAGAGTGTAGCTATATAGCAGATTTGTGCAAGTAAGCATCCTAAGCTGGCAGTACTCATAATGTCTTAGAGCCATACAATTTGAAAGAGCCAAAAAATGCACACTAGTTTGATTAACAGTTAATACAAATGGCAAATACAGACAGAAGTTTGGTATGAATCAGTCAATAGCTCTGTTCTCTGAGGATACCAATTACAATGTGTGGAAGAACCTGAATTTCTGATTCAGACTAAACTGTGAATGTTAACTGAATGAGGCATAGTAAAATTACAAAGTCAGTCGTTAGTCAGTTAGCCCTTTTTCTATTCACAGCCCCTGATAATGTCTATCTACAGGGTCATGGATAATTCACACTGGATTTCTCCTTTACTGTGAAAACAGTATTTTATCTATTAAAAAATCTAATTTATTAAGTTAGCTAGTTTTACTTTATGTTATTAAAAAAGTGTTGCTGTATTGCACACTAAAGGGGTAAAGCATTACATTTATGTATGACTACACATATTAGCACATCTGTCTACCACCACTCTAGGTGTCACAATAAGGAAGTGAAAAAGTTGTGTCAGCTTAACGGCGGTCCTACTTCCTGATTACTTAGTTGACTAAGCTTATTTCCTTTTTTACACATCTTCAAGTTTTGAGAGAAAGCCATATTAACACCACAGACAGCTATTGACATCGCAGCACATTGTCATTGACACAGTTTCACATAGCAAGGAAAT
The DNA here is from genome assembly GCA_017657215.1 of Limnothrissa miodon. Taxonomy (NCBI): domain Eukaryota; kingdom Metazoa; phylum Chordata; class Actinopteri; order Clupeiformes; family Clupeidae; genus Limnothrissa; species Limnothrissa miodon. The sequence goes on from JAGFZM010000021.1 coordinate 1,408,148, forward strand.
AAATTTGACTATGAGACAACTAAAATAAAACTATCTATCCCCTAACCTATTCACCTATTAGGGAATCTTATATTGACCTGCATCAGGACAGAGCTTTTATCAACTTTGAAGTAAAACATAAATGTATGATATCAGCAGAAGCATGTAATATGAGTTATCAAAAGTCATATCATTCAGATAAGTGAATTAATATGATAACTATGCTAAGCTACAAAAATGAACTCACAATAAAACTAAATAAGTATCATGCAGCAAAATCTTTCTCTGACGTACCACTTGTCACATCTAAATCCAGACTCAGGACCATGAAGGCTCCACGTAGGTGATGGTACCAGATGCTTACTTTGGATCGAAGTGAATGTGTGAGTGAGTTGTTCTTCTGTTACTCATCTGTGCATCGTCCCTCGAGTGATGCACTTTATGGGTGAAGTTTCAGTGAGGTAGCTCGCCTTGCATCACAGTGGGAAGGACCAGCTCACACAATGAGCTCAGCTTTGAAAAAAGACTGTGGCTTGCTCAATGATTTTAAAGAAAGAAAGATTGAAAGGATGAAAAAAAAGACCACCTGGTCACTACAATATTTGAATTTGAAGTCAATCTCTCCTTCTAGTTGTTGTTAGTATCTGTCCATATGAACACATTTCACACAAAATGAGGCTGTGTATAAGTGTAGGAATGTGTCTGACAATATCACACACTTGACACATCTTCCATAGTGCATATTACATTGACTCTATCAACACAGTTGGCGGTTCTTCAGATTGACTCAGATTGAAACACAGTGAATGCAGATTCAGAGTCAGACAGCACAGAATGCTGTCTTGACATATCCTTCGCGCAATGAAATTCCTCAGAAAGTACCTATCTGATATAATTGTAGCAGCAGGTCATTGGGTTATATGTTTTTTCCCTGAACATGTCTTAGCATGAGGTGGTTGGAGTCACAGCCAGGAATGTCTTCTCTTCAGGGAAATCTACCGGGATTATTTTCTTCTGGGGAAATATTTGAGAACAAGGAAAAAAAGATGTTTTTTTTACATATACATATACATATAAATATACAGCCATTTATTGTTTGACATGAGTGCATACTGTGTGCTGTTGATAACATCTATGCTAATGTGCTGAAACTGCATTTCCTTCTCTGAGTGGTTTCACACCATCTGCATGCCTGTGTGGTGCAAGAAGCCCATTACTAGACGATAACATATGTACAGACAACCTCTTTGGTTATTTTTCTAAAGGGGTTACTTTACAGGTCTTTTAAAACTTTGAATAAGAACAATCAAAAAAGACAAATGTGTGTGAGGTGCACCTCATTGGTAATCAGTGATCAGTAGTGTTGGTTGTGATTTATATGAAAAATGAATAGCTCCATTATGGGAAATTCACACTGCTTCACCAAATAAATTCTTTTTCATTATTTTCACCACTGACATTTTCAAGACATTGCCTTTTTGGAAAAGTGTTGCCTTTCCCCACATTAGTCAACAGAATTTAAAAGTAAATGTACTGTAAATGTGTAAATGAAAATGTCTTGCGTTTTACTGCTATGTTTTTGTACCTCTGAAACCACACTGGTTTTGTGAATCTGTGGCATAGCTGGTTATAGCGCCTGTCTAGTAAACTGGAGATACCAACAGTACCCAGCGCTAGACAAGCCAAATGGCTTTGTACCTGAATCTGGAGCATCGCCAGTTTGATCCCTGACCACTAGACCACATCTGAAGCACTCTTGAGCAAGGCTCCTATCGAGTTTGTGGGCGCCTTACCTTACGTTTCACTAATTCAAACACACACACACACACACACAAAGGTTTTTATGGCATTGCAACTGAGAGTGGCACTGTGGCATTACAAACGCTCTGACCACACAGTATTTACATTTACATTTACATTTATGCATTTAGCAGACGCTTTTATCCAAAGCGACTTACAAAAAGAGGATAACAATCAAGCTACATAGCAGAAACCTTAAGGAGCATAGTGCTTGGAAATAGTGCTTCAGTTTATTTTAGTGCTAGGATAAAAGATGTTCTCTGAATAGCTGGGTCTTTAAGAGCTTTTTGAAGGCCTCCAGAGATGGCCCTGTTCTGATTGTTTTTTGTAGGTCATTCCACCAGCGTGGGACGACACATGAGAAGAGTCTGGATTGCCTTGGGCGAGGTGCTGGGACTGCCAGTCGACAGTCATTGGAGGACCTGAGTTGTCGGGGGGTAGCCTGAGCCTTTATGAGAGTGCTTAGATAAAAAGGGGCAGATCCTCTAAGCACTTTGTAAGTCAGCATCAGTGATTTGAATTTGATGCGAGCCGCCAGAGGCAACCAGTGGAGCTCGATTAGCAGAGGGGTGACATGCGTCCTCTTCGGCTGATTGAAGATGAGACGCGCCGCAGCATTTTGGATCATCTGAAGTGGCTTGACGGCACAGGCAGGAAGTCCTGCCAGAAGGGCATTGCAGTAGTCAAGGCGTGAGAGGACCATAGTTTGAACCAGCAATTGGGAGGCTTGTTGAGTTAGGTATGGTCTGATCTTTTTGATATTGAATAGTGCGAAGCGGCAGGCCCGGGCAACAGAAGCAATATGGTCATTGAAGAGTTGATGCAAATGTTGTGGTGAATAGTTGGTTGCTGGGAGGTTGCTGGGAGGACCAGCAGTTCGGTTTGTGAGAGGTTCAGCTGGAGATGATGGTCTTGCATCCATGCAGAGATGTCAGAGAGGCAATCTGAGATTCGCGTTTGGATGGTTGGGTCATCGGGTGAGAATGACAGATAGAGCCTGGTATCATCGGCATAGCAGTGGTAAGAGAAGCCGTGCTGGCGGATGATTTGGCCCAAAGAAGTGGTATAGATGGAAAAAAGAAGGGGACCCAACACAGATCCTTGGGGCAATCCAGTAGCAAGGTGGTAAGGCGCAGAGGTGTGTCCTAGTCAGGATACTTTGAACAGTCGCCCAGTGAGGTAGGATTTGAACCAGCAGTGTGCATCACCCTTGATGCCCATGTTTGACAGTATAGATAATAGAATACTGTGGTTTACCGTATCAAACGCAGCTGACAGGTCAAGCAGGATGAGTACAGATGACCTTGATTCCGCTCTGGCTTCTTTTAAGGCTTCAACCACAGATTGCTGTTTCAGTGGAGTGGCCGCTCTTAAAGCCAGATTGGTTGTGGTCGAGTAGATTCTGTTGGCTCAAGAATTTGCTAACCTGTTTGAATACCGCCCTTTCAATAGTTTTAGGAAGGAACGGAAGGAGAGAGACCGGCCTGTAGTTTCCCACCTGGTCGGGAGCAAGAGAGGGTTTTTTGAGTAGAGGAGTTACCTGAGCATGCTTGAATGCAGAAGGGAAGATTCCTGTTGATAGTGAAGCGTTGATCACATGTGTCATAGCTGGTGTGATAGTTGGAGCTATGGATTGCAAGAGGTTGGTTGGAATCGGGTCCAGAGGGCACGTTGTAGGACGGCTGCAAGTGAGAAGTTCACACACATCCATTTCGGTGAGGGGTTTGAATGAGGCAAATGTCACAGCAGGACTATTGCAATCGGAGGTGCTGCCGCTAGTATATGGTCCAGTTGTAGCCTTTGCAGTTGGTTCAGAGAACTGCCTACTGATGGCAGTATATAATGCCCACATGCTCACTGGTTTGTGTGCCATTCTTACTAGAGATATCATGGCCAGAGGTTAGAGGAGATTTTCTTTAACAGGAAAATTGTGCAACACTTCGCCCTGAGATGACGCCCTGTAATGTGTGTGAGGAAACCTTTTATGATCATCTCTCTTTCTGTGTGTGTGTTTGTGTGTGTGTGTGTGTGTGTGGATAAGAGAGAAATGTATTCACCTTTAGAACCGTGTTTGAAGACATTTGTTTCACTGTGTTTGTAGAATGTCATCAAGGGTGAATATAATAAAACTTTCTTTATGGAATGCACTTCCTGTTTCAGCCCCCCATGAATAGATGTCCATTAATGCATAAACACCCACACACACAAGTAGAAACTGTAAGAAACTAAGTGGTTTAAAATGAGTGATATGTGTTCACGTGAGGCAGAGCTCTTTGTGATCATCTGTGTGTGTGTGTGTGTGTCTGTGTGTGTGTGCGCGTGCATGCATGTGTGTGTTTGACTGCATAGGCAGGTTGGTTGACGGTGGACTCATTTCCCTTCTTTATTGCACAATACTGTAGAAGAAGGTAAACAGTGGCGACAGAGCACTGCTTATCTGTGCCACAACTATCACTAAATTGTCCACCATAGCTCGTAATAGATCTCTCTCTAAGACTTATTACCTGCAGAGAGTAATGAGGAAAATGAGCCTTAGATATTGCTTCAGCCATGTACAGTAGTATTTATAGTATATGCAGAGTATACTTTTACGACGATAGTCCCATGTCTGAATGTGTATGTGTGCTATCTGTCTGTGTGTGATATTTTTGGCCTCTGTGCCTCAAACAGAAACTGAACAGGGACAGAAGGTGGTGGTGAGTTTTTCCTGCTTGTGTACATGCAAACCTGCATATGGCAGAGTTTGGGGTGTAGTGGTATTGGCTAGCCTCAGAACACATCAAGTATCTCTGACTGCTTATTGGAAGTTAAGGACTTCCCTCTCCATTAATGCAATCCAGGGCGAGCCACCCTCCTTGGGGCCTTATCTGTAGTCTAGTACCACCCCAGTCGTCTCCCACCACCCACCCATCCAAACATACACACGCCCATCACCCCCTGCCCCAAGCAGATAAGCCATGTACTTTGTGTCGGAGAAGACACCTCTTTTTCTCTCCGTCTCCGTCTGCTGCTCTTCCCTGGCACATTTGTTTCTTGTGTCTCGAGTGTAGCCTACCCACTCACCTGTTGACAGGTGGCGGAATAGTTTCTCTTCCCTGGCTGACAATAGAGTGGCTTTGACTCATCCTCCTCAGCTGCCTTCTCCTCCCCAGCGGTTTAATGTTTAGCTCAGGGACAAACGTAGGCCAGGACAGGAGGGGAGATACAGACACAGCGACGGCGAGTGTGACGGAGAGACGTGCCTACTACGTGCATACTACTCACACAAACACACACACAGATACACACATACACAAGCGCGGTAATCTTCTGAGATGAGACTGAGTCAAGAGCAGCAGAACTGAACGAATATGGAGACCGGGACTCGATCATGGAAAAGAGTGGGAGCCAGGCTGACATGTGAGTACCATAGACCTTTAGTCGTCAGGTTATACGTCAAACAGTACTTTACTGGCTCTCATAAACGTATCATATACACATGCGGCATGTGTGTGTGTGTGTGTGCGTGTGTGTGTCTTTATGTGAGTGACATTAACCTAAATGTGTTCAGATGTTTATAGCTTTACTATGACAAGCAAGTCACATATTCCACTCATAGGTCGCATACCATGTTCTACGATGTTAGATATTGGCGTACGTGTATTATACAAAACTTACAAGTAAAAAAAGACACAGAAATAATGAAATTTGTGAGACAAGCAGGCCTCTCTGTCAGCAGTCTGTGAGGACACATCAGCACTGATCATCTGCTTGCGTGAATGGTTAGCATCTCGGTCAGGTATAAATAAATAAATAAATTTAAATAAATAAACCAACCATGTTCTATCACTGAACAGTCTTCTTTAGTGGCAGGATTGGAAAGTTTTTAGAGGCCAAATATTGAGTAACAGTAAGTAAAAAGTTACAAAATATACACTGAAACACCAAGAGTGAAGGAAATGTGTCATGATTAATGTCATAGACATTGCTGTTGAAATATATCAGCCTAAGCTGGTCCACTAAAACCTTTACATCTCAATCAATACTGTCTGACATGTAACCGGGGAGCGGCTCAGTGTTGCTTTTTGCCGAGTCATTAATTAACGCTTATCGATGAATAGCAATCCTGGAGTTTGTGTGTGTCTGTGCGTGCATGTCTTTTTGTTTACAAAGTACATTCCTCAGTGTGATATTGGAATGCGCATGTAATAGTGGTTAATAGATATGAACTGTATGTGTGATGTGTGTGTGTGTACACACCCTAACTACAGCAAGGGACAGAGATGACAGTGAGGCGGCTGATGTTATGTTCCCCGAAGACTCTCAACGGCGTCCCCTGCCTCCACTGGCCCGCCTCTACATTTATGCCCTCCATGGCCTTCTCTGCGAGGTAGCCTTCACTGCCGTTTGGGACCTCTGTCTCACCCGTGACCTCCGCATGCCTGGGCACACCAGCCTGTGGGCGCTGCCCATCTATGGCTTGGCCGTCTTCCTGCTGGAGGAGCTGAGCATGTGGTTGAAACTCAAGCGCTGCCCCTTGGTGGCTCGAATGGCTCTGTACACCGTCTTGACCTACGCATGGGAGTTCACCTGGGGGTTTGTGCTCAGACAGCTGGGCGCCTGCCCGTGGGACTACTCCCAGTTCCAGTACAACCTGCTGGGCCTGGTGACGCTGGAGTACGCCATCCCCTGGGCCCTTGCCTCACTGATGGCCGAGACACTCATAGTCCACTACACATTACGGATAAGCCTAGAGAGCTGAGGAATGCTCTCACACTGATTGAGAATGGTGCTAACAACCTCAAACGGGGTCAATACTCAGGAAGGACACAATTATTTTGTATATGTATGAGTGTCACTGAGTGAGGTAAAATGACTGGATTTTGGATGTTGTTTTGTGAATGTAAAAGTTCTATTTAATTTCTGCTTTCTTTTCCATTCCTAAACTCCCTCTCCCTTTTCTATTTTTTGGGAATCATTTCATGTTTTTTTTTTTTAAATAATATAACATACTTGAAATGTCAACAATAATACAAATTTGATATTGACAAAAACTCATAAGTACTGGACCACACTGGACTTTTGAGATGTTATTTGTATATGTATATTTCCACACTGATTTCCACAATGATTTAATATGTAGAAGCACTATCATGCTACAAAAACTACTCTAGCCTCTGGTAGTTTTCATATGCAGCCATACATTGTAACCTCCTCAGCAGGGCATTTATATGTGTAAATATCCTTCAACTTCGTGACTGGATTTACTTATTGGAAATTTACAACTACTTACCGCATAATTGTGAATAGTGACCACACTTCAAGCCTCCTGTTTGCAAGCCTTGGCCAAAGAACTGAAGGTCTACAAAAGTGCAACAAAACAGACATCACCTTCCTGAATATGGAACATTCTACTAAGAGGACAGCTTTAGATTGACTTGTAATGCCATTTGACAGCCATTAAACCATGTGATGACTGATGGAGGCACAAACATTAACACTATCTAATGCTTCTGGTGCTTATTTGTGTATTATTGTTCCAGCTCCCCTTCTGTTTTAATCCATTTCGTTAGTGTGAGGAATTTACATAAGGCAACAGAGAAGTGTAATGCATGCCTACTTGCTTCATTTAACTGCAAAAGACCTGCAACAGCTCCACTCACTCCTGATAACACCACATTGAGATAAACACATGTGGCCGCCCTCTTGAAGTAACTTCACTCACATAGCTTTGAGCGACAGAGTGACTGTATATATAGATGATTTTGTTGTATTTTTCTTTATATATTTTTTAGAAATAAAATTCACACATTTGTTGTTAAATTATTGATGCTGGTGAAAATGTAATGTATTATGTTTGAGCAAATATAGCAATCCTGTCAAAGCATGTTTGTTTTCAGGCATTACACAAGTCACAAGTCTAGGATTTGAAGGGGGTAGACACTATGTGTCAATGAGGTCCACAGAGAAAATAGCAAACTAACAGAGTCCTATATGATGTGAGGCTGTTTGGCAGTAGAGCAGATGTGGTCTGTAAACATAATAATGAGGAAGCAAGTGCAGAGGAAGGGGATGAGTGTTAAAAGTCTGAGCTACTTTTACAAACTACACTGTCCTCACACACTGCAGGGGTGTTTCTACAAATTTGGGTGTGACATTAGTGTTTCGGCAAGATTATAGATTACAGTTTGTATAATTAATGTTTGCTTGTGGAGAGGGAGTATTTGAAATATGAAATATATAAAATTATTATACTTTTATGGGTGAGAACGATAAGCAAAATAAAAATACTTCTAAACATCAGATATGCAAAAACAATGCACAAAATAACCAGGGCTCTCAAGGCTAACCTGTAAATTTAAACAATTCATTAGGTCTGTATGTTATCAATAAATGCAGAAATCGCCTTGTTTCAGCCATTTGAATTGCAGGTTGGATTAAAGAGAGCAGAGGGCCACAATTGGTCCTTGGAACCTAGTTTGTCACCCACCCCCATGTCATTTCCAGCTTTTGGGCCATCAGTACATGGTCCAGGTCTAGTGTCAGCAGTGCTGAGGCAGATTGAGCTCTGCTTAGGATAAGAGCATAACACATATATAATAATGGGGGAAGAACGGACCTTATTGCCACCTTAAACATCCCTCCTTGAGTAATATTCACCCCTATATATGCCGTGTCATTCATTGTCCCTTACATAACGGTCAGCTAATCTTCCTGATTTCTATGAATTGTGGTAAGACATGGCGTCAAACACTACTACTCATGCGTAAAAAAAAAAAATCACATGTCAAAACTGGAAGTGAACATATGTTAAGTGAGATATTGTTACCTTGCAACACTGTATTTCCCCTCTGCCACAGTTTAGGGCTTTGCATTAGGTAACCATTTGGCAACTTAGTTGGTTTGCAATTTGCAATCACAATCAAAGCTGTGTCAAAAAACTTGAAAAAGTTTAGTAATGCTAACATTACTATCAACATGTTCGTAAAACTGAAAAACAATCTTTTTTTTAATCCACCTCTCTCTTTCACATTCATACAATTTTCAGATGTTAACATTTGTTTTAGAGATTCCAGACCTTGCAAAGCCTGAGCCTTTGCTTTTAAATAAGATTAGAATGTGCCTCCTTTGTGAGACTGCAACATCTAATGCAAACAGCATCTTATGATGCTTATGGTGTTTATGCAAATATGTGTATCTTTTGATAATACTGTATGGTCAATAACTATTTTGTTTAAAACAGACAACAAACAACTAAAAGACATGAGCAGTGTAATAGAAATGTTCCAGCATTTTGAACAATTCAAGGATTCAAGGAATTTATTGTCACATACTTTTTTAAAAGGTTTAAAAATGCAATGAAATTATGGAATTCCTAGCCCATCATTTCAAATCTGTGTAAAATAATCTACTTGATCCTCTCATCTTGAGAGTTTGACTAAATGAAACCTCCACTCTGGGTTTGGAATGCAGATATTTTATTTACTCCAAGCACTATTAATTTTACATAACTATTTCTGCAGAACTGCTAAATACATTATATGGCACATTACTTGGGCTGTTTGTGTTATGGGATGGTTTGAGTGGTAAGATCTGTTTCCATGTCTATCTCTCTATTAGTGAAAGTTTAGGACCCAATCCCAGATTTACTTGCATAGCCCCTAAAACTGACATCAGTATGGTAATAGTTCAAACATTTTAAATGCAAGCCTGAGATTTTGTGGTTATCCGATTGAGACAATCAGCTAATCATGAGGTTTTGTCTCTTAAGGAACAACAAGAATGTTCTCTAATGTGTTTATCTGCATTAGTCAGCTTAGACTCAATTGTGCAAGTACTGTCCACTAACTCTCAGAGTTACTCTGATGGTCATTTCAAATTTGAGAATCATGCCAAGGAATTATTGTGTTAAGCCATTGTACACTTAAGTCAATGTCTTAATTTTTAAAAAGGCCAAGGTTGGTTAGAAGGGTCTTTTACGCTCATGGTCCTGAGCAACAAAAAGAGAAATGCAGTCCTTACTTCTCTTCCAGTGGTACCTGTAAAAGACACACACACACACACACACACACACACACACACACACACACACTATATAATGAAGCCAAACTACATAGTTAAAACAGACGGACAGATGCAGATGGGGTGTAGAACTAGAAGAAGAGAAGGCTATACTTGTATACTTACTCATTGTTCTCTGGTATCAGCACACTCTCACCCATGGTGAGGTTGAACTTTTTCCCATTGATGGTGACCTCAGAGGAACCCTCCTGAAACACAGCAGAGCCACAGCTCAGTATGGTGGGACAGCAGCTTTACAACCAATATATCAATGGCTCAGGCTACAACAGGTGGTCACGGTCATTCACAGAGGGAATGGAAGAATGAATGAATGAGTGTGGAATTGTCAAAAATACCAACAATGTCACTGACTAAAACAATAACCATTACCATATACAAAAAGGGAATTGTTTAGACACAACAGACAAACGAACGAACAAATTAACAAACCCTGAACAAATTCACAGATTCCTCATGAATAGTAGTAGCAGTAGGTCTACTTCTGGGAAAGTAGTTGCTACAACATGCTATTATCTTCCAATCTTTCATACCACCTTCAACTCCATCTAATGGTCTATTCACTGGTGTAACTGTCATAGTGATTCAGGTATGTGTGGCTTTATGCAACACATATCCATAGTTACTGGTAGCCTGAGTGGACTCCATTCTCCCACTACGGCCTTATTGTCCATTGTGGCCACACTAATGACACCCACCAGTTGCCAGATCCAGCGGTCGGTCTGGTGCTGGGCGCTGCTGGTCTCCCCTGGTCCAAACAAAAGCACCTGTAGGGAACAGCAGCACCAAAATGAACATGTCATTGCCAGTCAGGTCAGGTCATTGTTCCTGTCATGTGCAAACAACAGTCATACATAAGTACACAACTAAGAGACTATCGCAAAAAAGCAGAACTTAAAAGAAATAAGAATGCTGAAGGCTGAAGGAATAGAAACACAGTATTGAAAGACATCATTTTTGTCATCCTCTTTATCAACATCCCTCTCTCCTCGGGGCATATTCAAACTATTTTGTGAATGTGGATGTCAGTGTCCTTGTGTTTACATGTTTGACTTGAGTGCATTGCCAAGAAGCAGCTGGTGCTGTGCTCACGTGACGTGCCTCTGTGCTACAGTTAGAAAAAACGGAACTTCAGGCAAAGAGATTAGCCAATCACATTCACCACCAACATTACTGCCCCTCTTTTTTGTTCCTCCCGCAGCCTCTGTGTACACATGCATGCACAAGCACACACACTCAAACACACTGTTTGGGCAAAGGTTGAGGTGGGACAGAGGGAGCACAAGCAAGGGGGAAAAAACAAACAGCACAGAGAGGCAAAGAGGTTTATTTAGATGTGAACTGTGATAAGCTCCATATAACTCATTCAGACTTTGGAAATAAAATAATTCAATTTAGCATGCTGTAACTCCTCCCCATTTATTGTAGATAAGCTGCACTCCATCTCCCATCACAATCAGAGATCTCCATCTAGACGCCTGACTGACTTTGAGTGTGGCGCCTGCCTGACCGCCGCAATTGGTTTGCGGTGTGGGTAACAGGTCTTGTTTTCATTACTGGTGCCCCCTATTGGGCAGGAAAGTGCAGCACCTCAGTTTCAAACTTTGGCCCGAACATGTCCACAGGTTTGCCGCTGACGATCTCAGCACGGACACTGTCCACCTTGTCCTTGAAGCTAAACGGTGCCATCACATTCACAGTGTTCAAAGGAAAGGGGGCTTTTTTGGGCGGGTCCGCTGCAGATACAGAAGCCACAAACAGAGATATTCACAGCATTACTTTAGAGACTCTTAACACTGTGGCAAGCCCACATCTCAGCCGTCACTTGTGAGCAGTTGGGACCATGCTTCCCCCGCCTGATTAGTGATTAAGGCGGTCTCCTCTGTGGGCCGACTGGGCTCTAGTCATGGCTGAGTGACTAAGTTTAATTAAAAGAGTACAGATGGCAGGCCACATATAACAAAATTTACCACAAAATGCAAGCACACACACACACACTTGGATTGGGACTGGGGAGCTCCAGGTTATGCAAGTCTGTCTTGGAGTGCTTTTAGATGCCTTTCGCTGCAAAGTTAAAAGAGTAAGCTCTGCACTAGCAACCTGATCAAGATCCTGCCCCTGTAGTGATGAGGAGATTGAAGGCTTACAGAAAATAAATGCTGAGGCCAGATGGCTTTTGCTCTCTACTAAAGTAGCATTTACAGCCTTTGGCCATACAGGAGGGAGGTTCAAGACATTTTTCAACAGTCTTCAAATATAAATAAAGCATGAAGTTCCCTCATGGTACACTTCTATTGTTAGGATTACAGCACAATGCTGTGTTTTGGGGACATCTGGTGGGGGGTGTGTGTGTGTGTGTGTTGCTTCCGTGTTCCCCGTTGGCCATGCCTTTTCCCTTGCACTGCTCCTAATTGTCATTGCAACTGTCTCTGATTATCTGTTGCACTTTGGGGTGATTATTAGTTCATTGGGTGATGTAATTATATGGCTTCCTGTTAGTCCCTCTGTTGGTCTCTCTGTGCTGTGTTCTATGTGTTAGCCTAGTTATCAAAGTATTCTGTGTTAGCTGTAGTTAGCCTGTGTTTTCTGTGGAATAATGCATTTGCATGAAATGCATGAAAACTCTGGGGTTTTCATTTTTTTGCGTTTTCAACCTCCACAAACTACGTTTCCGTCTAAATGATAGGGCGAAACAATATAATATTTTGCGTTTTTCACCCCGGAGCGTAAACAGGGCCTAAAAGGACCTAAAAAAAGACCTAAAAAAAAAGACCAATACATTTGGGGTGGGGTTGTCATGGGGTCAATAGGGAGATCTAGTTCACCTGGATTTGGCTTTCCAGTGCGGTACTCCTCAGAGGCAAAAAACCTGCAGGTCAGACACAATGCACAAAATTCATATAGTAACAACTGGCCTCTCTGTCCTCTCGATTCAGACATCTACTGAACCCATAATCAGACTGTTAAATTAACAAGGTTGCTTTTCTCAGTCATGAGGCAGTAAGAATGCTTTACATCTCTCTGTGCTTATAATGCATTAAGTTTTACATGCATTCATTTTTACCCTTTTTTCATGGTTGTTTTTTTTCATATAGCTACTGGTAAATTTGCCAGATTGTGCAAAACTATGTGCTAATTTGATAGTGAAAAATGAGTTTGACATTGTTGAAGGGGAAGCAAAATGGGAAGTGAAAGCAAACACTAGCTAAATGTGTTTTGCCAAAAAGTTGCCCACATTTTCTGACGTAGTAAAATACTGTGTAAATGTACTGATGCTTTGACTCTATTAGCTTATTTCCTTTGCCTGAATTGGGCAGATAAGTGGTTAGGGATTCTAGTGGACAGACAGTCCCATGTAGAGGCTTCACTGCTCTTTTCTTACTCTTTAATGACAGGCACCAGCTGGGTTCCCAGGTCCTCGCAATAAAACCAGCGTTCCCACAGGATCTCAGTGCTGTTGTTCACATAGTACCTGCATAAAGCAAAAAAAAATAAAGTTTTAACAATCTGATCTCAATCATTTAGGCACACCAAGGCACACGTAACTTACTATCTACTTACTTGCTCTTCTTCGTCCTCTTATTCTGGCAAATTAAATTAAAATTCTTATTTCTTATATAATAAATAGGCCATTCCATATAGCATAGTGTTGACAATAACCCCCAACAACACAAGGGGCTTTTTACTTATTCAAAATGGTTACCATACATACTAAGTTTACTTTCATCAAAGTCGCAGCAGTATAAATGTAGCAATTTATTCCAAAACATCCATACTTTTGCCAAGTAATTGATTTCCTTTAGCTGAATGGTAGTCTTGTAACACACTGACATAACTAGTTGCAGCAATAAAAACAAAATTTGAGGACCTGACTTATTTTAGAAACAAAAATAATAAAATGTCATGAGGATACTTCAATTCAGAACTGCTATTGAATAAATTGCCAACACTGAGTCAAATCTCTACTGGTCTATAATAAACAATAGCCTATAATGTCTTTTGCTGGACAATGTTGTGGAGAATGTTGTGGATGAGGTGTTAGCTTAGCTACAGTTTGCTAATACCTGAGGGCATCCATCTCAGTTAGCAGTCTGCTGCGCTCCACCACCAGACCTACTGCGTTAGCCTGTCTCTGAGGCGAGTGTGGAATCCGAGCAGGGAGCAGGAACATCTATACACACATACATACACACACATACACACACACACATGTATGATCTGTACCGGGCAGCAACTGAGTCACAGCTACTGTAATTTCTAAATCCTTGTAATTAACTGAATGACTCTCAAATGGTGTCAACATATATGTGAGGGCTAGAGAGAGAAAGATCTCACCTCTCCCTCACGGATGTGAATGTCCTTATGTTTACCATTCTCCACTATTTTCAGACACATGTCTCCACGAACCTGAAAGAAGAGCTGAAAACAAGGTGAAACATGAAATAAATGCCTAAGACTTGCCAGATCTGAACAAATCATAAATAATAACTGTCACCATGATGATAATAAAGCTGATCTGAGAAAATAACACATACATGAGCATAGTCAAGTAGCCTATCACCTGCTAGAGGTTCAGTTTATTTAAAAATGAAACTACAGTGCCCCTTAGAGTTCAAACAAAAACAAGTTAATGCACTTCTTTGTCATTTCAAAGCACAAAGTCTGCTTATAGGTTGTAACATACTGTTTAATATAAAAACAACCAATACTAGTTAGCCTGTCATTGCTAACATTAAATGTTTTAGTTGATCTGATTAAGTTAATTAGGTCTAAGGTTATTAACCCTTGTCAATTTCTCTACATATACTGGACATACAGAGGAATCGAAATTACATTTCTAGCTATCCCACAGTGATGCGCACAGTCAGGAGAGCCAGAGGCCGCTGCATCTCCACGTGCCGCCTGCTATGGCATTCACCCAATCACACACACAGTCACACACCAGTGGAGGGGATTACCATGCAAGGCTCCAGCCTGCCACCAGGAGCAATTTGGGGATTCAGTGTCTTGCTCAAGGACACTTCAATGGGGTCAGGTAGAGTGGGGCTCGAACCTGCAACCTTGCAGTCACCTAACGGCTCCTCTACCACCTGCGCCACCACCGCCCCATCTGATGTTTCTCTACTTGATATAACTGATTTCCTCAAAAACAAAATAGGACTTATGGTAACACATTGAATCTCTCTACCCTGTCTCTCACTCACTCATTCATTCATTCATTCATTCGTTCAGACACAAACATTCCTCCACAGCATGACTTTGACCTCACCTCTTCACCCTCTTCAATATGATAATCTTTCCTGGTGTTTGGGCCACCCACAAACATGATGTTCAGCTGTCGAAAATGCCTATAAAAAAAGAAAGAAAAAAAAAGACACTATTGGAGAGGGTTTATTATAGAGATCTGACACTAGACAAACACTGTATTTCACAAAATTGCCAGGACTTCTACGTGGGATTCAGAATTCAATTTCATAAGGTTTAATCTGTGATATTAATTCAACAACATTTCAACTGCATTTGCAGTGTTTTTGAGTCTAAAGAGTCTACACATTGAGGGCAATCAATAACTCACATGAGTTTGTTGCACACCGGTGGCAGGAAGGAACTTTCATTTTCTGAAATCCACTTGCTCACATCAACAAACAGTGATTCGTTAGTCATTTCTACTAACGCTGTGAGAAGTAGGCTATACCGAAAAGTATATGCGCAGTTTTCGGTGCGTCCGTTCTCTTTGCCTAAATTGTTTAACTCCCTGAGTGACGACGAAATTGCTGTCATGCCCTGTGTCAATGTTCAGTCCAAAATGCAGAACTGCCTTAAATTATGTCAGGGGGTGTTAACAAAGCAGGCTGCTCCCTGGACTGAAAAACTGGTCTGCAAACAAAGCTTGCCCTTTGGAGCTAAAATCAGCAAGCACCACACCGATTGGTTCTCCAGAAAGTTAGTAGCGCCATTTAATTTTTGTCTCAAACCGAATTCAGCCATTTCCCCTACACTGGGCCTACATTGAGAATAAAACCCCAGTCTGAAAATACGTCACATAAGCTGTGAACCTCAAACAAACATAGGGACATAGTGTATAAAAACATAGACCTATCGGCCGCTTAGGAAATTAGATGGTTGACTTGGGTGGTAGGCGTACTTGTGGGGTGGTGTAGGTTCTTCTTCTTCTTCTTCTTTAATTTGGCGGATTACAATCATATTTGTGTATACCGCCACCTACTGTACAGGAGTGTGTGAAGGGACTGGACAGACTAGATTCTTAAAAATAACTAATAATAATGGAAAGAGAAACAAAACAAAACAAAAAAAAAAAAAAAAAAAAAAAATTAATTAATAAAAATTAAATTTTATCCATTAACTTTGTGCTCTTAAGATATGTGATGAACGCCCTGATTCTCTTACTCTCCATGCCCTCTTCCTTCAGAATGTTATGAATGTCTGTTTCCATTTCTACCCATTCCTGTCTTTGGTTATTGTACTTTCTGCAATAAAATAAAACATGTTCCACATCTTCCTTAACTTTACATTCTGTGCACAGACCATCACTTTTGCCAAATATTTGTGGTGTAGCATTAAGACCTGTGTGCCCTAATCTTAGTCTTGTATATGCCACTTCCTCTTTTCTGTTAAGACCCATATTTGTAATTCTCTTCCCTTATATTGGCTAATAGGTGTTTCATTTCAATAACTAAATCTTCCCTTATGGATTTTCCTGATATGAAACTCTGTAAAACAGATAATGAATCAGAGCATATGACTGACCTTATGGGTTTGACTTCCTCAATCCATCTCAATGCAGAGATTATTCCGGTGATTTCAACTGAATAAATTGATAAGCAGTTAGTCAGTCTGTATCCATATGTTCGATTAAATTCTGGAATGAATATACCAATGCTACATTGACCATTTATGTCTTTGGATCCATCTGTGTATATCTGTAAGTGTCCATAGAATGATGAATTCACAAAGTTTTTGCAGAAGATAGCAAAACTTTGCTGATTTGTTTGGTGCTTCTTTTCTTCTAGCAGATCTATATTAACATCAGGATTAGGGAGGATCCGTGGGGGAACGCTACTCATGGCTAGTGCAGGACTGTGCTTAAACTATATTGGGTAGCAATGTTGTTAATCTTCCACCCAAACCCATTAGATATTTTACTATACTCCCAACAATCTTTGATCACTGATGCAGCTGGATTGTTAACACTACTTTTCAATCTGATCCAATATGTAAGGGAAAGTTTATTTATTCTTAGGTCAAGTGGGGAATCCTCTGACTCCACCAGTATGGCATTTTGGGGGGTAGTTTTTATAGCCCCTAAAGCTAACCTTAAGGCCTTGAGTTGTATTCTTTCCAGTTTTAAAAGTGATGTTTTACAAGCTGAGCTATAGGCTACACAACCATAGTCAATAGTTGATCTTATTAAAGCTTTGTAAATATTCAGCAAAGAATGTCTGTCTGCTCCCCATTGAAGGCCACAAATCAACCTCATTAAGTTTAGAACCTTTTTGCATTTATTCTATATGCTCAATGTGAGATTTCCAAGTAAGTTTAGCATCCAACCAAACTCCTAGATATTTAAATTTCTCTCCTCTTTCAATTGGGATATTGTAGAGTAAAACTTTATGAGACTCTGGAACCTTCTTTCTTGTGAAGTACATGACTTGTGATTTTTGAACAGAAAACTTAAAACCCCAGTCCAATCCCCATTGCTCTATAATTTGAATGTCCCGCTGAACTTTGTCTGTGATATGTGAAATATTACGACCTCTTCTCCAAATAACAGCATCATCTGCATAGAGTAAACCATAATTCCTTTCACCCAACTCCTCAAAAATGTCATTTATCATAATGTTAATAGTATTGGACTGATAACACTCCCTTGGGGAATACCACTTTCAACTATATACTCATCTGACAAGGCTTCACCCACTTTAACCCTTAAGGTACGCTGAGAAAGAAAGTCCAAAATGTAATTATACATTCTACCTTGAATACCCATTTTTTTTTAACTTGATTAAAAGTCCTTCTCTCCACAATGTATCATAGGCTTTCTCAATATCTAAAAATACTGCTACCATAGCTTCTTTCATACTTAAAGTTTTTTCAATTTCATTGGAAAGTTTAATTAAGGCATCCATAGTAGACTTTTGTTTCCTGAAGCCAGTTTGGTAATTGTAAATTAAGCAATTGTATTCAAGATGATAATTTAATCTTGATACAACCATCTTTTCCATTAGTTTTCCAAGATGTGAAGTAAGAGCAATTGGTCTATAATTTCCAGGGTTACTTAGGTCTTTACCAGGTTTACCAAATGGGAGGATTGTTGACTTCTTCCATGTGATTGGTATTTTGCCCTCTTTCCATACCTTGTTAAACAAGTTAAGGAGCAATTGTAAAACTTCATCAGGCAGTTGTCTAAACATAACATAACAAAGATAATCACTTCCTGGGGCAGAGTGTGCAGTGTTATTTAGTGCCATTTTTAGTTCAGCCATACTGAATTCAGTATGCATGGAATACATAGAGTCTAATTCCCTAATAACTAAGTTGTCCTCGTTTATCTTTAAAATTTCTTCTTTCCTTATCTTAAAGCATTCCTCCAAATGGTTACCTTTATGAATATGTGCAAAAGCTTTACGCAGAATATTGGCTTTATCAATTTCCGCAACATACTGCCTATCTCCTTCAGTCAACACTGGGATCAGTGGAGGTTTATATCTGCCAGTCATTTTTTTAATCATCATCCATATTTGATTTAGTGAAGTTTCTCTACCTATTGTTGAACAGAATTCTCTCCAGGGTTCCCTTTTTGCCTCTTTAATATATTTCCTGGCTAGGGCTCGCTTCCTTTGATAATCTATTAGATTATCAGATGTTAGAGATTTGCGCAATTTCTTAAAAGCTTTATTTCTGTCCTTAACAACATTAGAGCACTTATCATTCCACCATGGAATATTTCTTTGACGCTTTTTCCCTCACTAATTGGAATACTTTGACTTGCTGCAAAATAGATGACAGAACTTATTCTACTATTCATTTCATCCACATTTAGACCAGATTCTGTTGCTTGTAATATCATGTTTCCAGATATTTCCTTAAAGTTGTCCCAATTAGCTTTTCTGATGACCCATTTATGATGAATATAATTTGGTTCGATTTTAAATTTTATATCCATTTTGCACCAAATTGGGAAGTGGTCACTTCCAACAGTCGTCATTTGGTCACTGTCCCATTTACATCGGTAGGCTAATCTCATGTCAACTAGAGTTAAATCTATGCAAGAAGTCTCATTCTTTGATACATTAATTCTAGTAACAGATCCATTGTTTAAACATACTAACATTCTGTCATTGATCATTTCCTCAACAGCTATACCATTCACATCTGTGTTTTTACTACCCCATAGGCTGTTGTGGGCATTGAAATCTCCACACCAAATTTCCATATTATTCTTCTTAGTAATACTGTTTAACAGATCAGCTGTTAAGGTTTTACATGGGTTATAATAGTTAATGATAGAATATATTTCCTTTCCATTAAAAATTTCAGTTACAATACATTCATGTTCATTAGCTATGTCAATATATCTGAAAGGAATCCCCTCTTTAATGAAAGTCATACACCCACCACCTCTATCATTGCATCTATCGTATCTAATGCCATTATAAACTTTAATGATAAAATCTAAATGTGGCTTCATCCAGGTCTCTTGATACATATAATATCTGGTTTATCTGTCAAATTTTGAATATAGTTTTTAAACTCTTGTCCATTAGCTATTAAACTTCTTGCGTTCCATTGAAGAATAAAAAAACACCATGAGCAATTCAATTACTTTGAGTCTGTCCATATTTACAATTAAGCATTTCATGAACTTCATCTGCTTTGATAGTAGACCCCAAAAAATCCTTGGCAATATCTACAATTGATTTAATCCTATCACTTTTCTTGGAAAACTGTAATGTTCTGTTCATCACTGTGCAAATAAATGCTATGAATTCCTTTTTCTCCACTAGTAATGTTCCCTCTGTGATTTTTGTTTTGCATTTACAATTATGTGCAGTCAAGTTAGAATCTGGCCTATTAACATATTGATAGTTTCTTTCTGATTGAACCTGATTATTGGCTCCTTCATTGTTGTCATATTGGCTCAATGTGTATTGCTTAGATGAAGTGAAGACATTAACAACTCTATCGTTCTTTACTTTCTTAATGGCTTCTGCGTAAGAAACCTTGTTAGTAACCCTGTATCTCTGAACTTCCTTAGCCTCCTTTTGTTTCTCACAGCCACCATAAGCAGCACTATGTGGTCCGCCACAATTACAACATTTTAACATATCTTTATCACAGTTACCATATTCATGCTCACCACCACATTTGGCACATCTTAATTTACCTCTACATTGCCCTGCTACATGACCAAATCTTTGACATTTAAAACATCTCAATGGAGGAGGGATGTACTCTCGAATAATGTAGGACATATAGCCCATCTTGACTCTATAAGGTAAGTCTTTGCTGAAGCTTAATAAAATTGACATACTCTCCATTTTTTCTTTACCTTTGGTTAGTCGTTTGACATCTGTTACTGCATACTCTGATAAGTTCTCTTTCGTTTCGAAGCCGAAACGTACGAGTGGATGATCTCCTGCTTTTCTGAAGTCATTTTAAACCAATCCTTTGAAAAAAGGGCAGTAAGCGCACTGACGCGCGCAGGCAACTACTTAGACAGCCCTGCGTGACGTCAGAAAGTCTATATATTGACTGCACTTACGCTTCAGGTCCTCTTTGCCATTTTCACCTCGCTACTGCGTGTGTATTTCTGATTGTCTCCGTTTGCCTTTGCAAATATTCTAAACCGACGGCTTTTGTCAAAGCCCACCAAAACAGCTTTTTTCAAAGCTCTTCGAGGGATTTCCCGTCTTGCTCAAAGTGCTCACGCCGGTCCCTGACTTCTGGTACCACGAGACGCAAGATGGCTACTCGCCGATGCACCGATTGCGACCGCGCAATGGCGATCTCCGACCGCCATGCCATCTGTTTCATCTGCATGGGGAGCGAGCATGCTATGCTCGCCTTTTCGCGACCAGATCTCTGCTCGGCTTGCGAACACCTCTCCCCTACAGCTATCGCCAACAGAGCGGCTTTCTTCGTGGGTTCCACTAGCGTTTCAGGGGCAGGTTCTTCCTCCGCTGGCGTTAGGGGTATTGTTCCCCACCAGTCTCTCGATGTTTCCCCGGCGTCTCCGCACCCGGTTGGGCTCATCGATCGAGCTTCAGTGGCTAATCGACCGTCGGTTAGCTTCTCAGCGGCTAGCTTGCTACCAGCTAGCCAGCTAACCGAAGCCCACCAGGCTAGTCCTGCTAGCTCCATTGGCGCGCTCTTCGCCCGTGCGGCTACCACGCCACCTCAAGGCGACACCGATGACGAGCCAGTTATCGAGGCTGTGGATGAGGAGGAGATGTCCTCCTTCCTCTCCGCTCACGGCGCCACCGTCGAGGATATACCTCCGGCGGCCAAGACCCACGCCGCTCAGCTAGCTTCCGAGCTAGCTTCTTTGGCTACTCAGGTGGCTAACAGGCTAGGCCTGCCTCCGCCTCAGCGCTATCCGGAAGGGCGTTTCGACCCCTTCTCCGGTGCGCTGCCTTCTCCAGATGCTCTCCCCCTCCCCGCTCACCCCACGGTTGTGGCCGATGCGCAGGGCTCCTGGGAGGCTCCCTACGCCGCCATTGCCCCTATCCAGGGACACGCGGCGTTTTACGCGATGGAAAAGGCGGGCGCCATTGGCCTCTTGCAGCTCCCTCGCGTTGAGGATGCGGTCGCTGGTTGCCTTGCACCAGCCTCTGCTGCCACCTGGACATCGCCTCCCGAGCTCCCCTCCAAGCCGTGTCAACGCACGGAGAAGCTCGCATCCAAGGCCTTCATTTGGACAGGCCAGGCGATAAGAGCGCTAAACACCGCCTTTCTCCTCTCCTCCTTGGCGGAGGAACTGGTGGCTGAGCTGGCTACGCAGCACTCAGAGCTGACCGTCCATCAGCTCTGCAGAATTACCGCCCTCACCTCACTGGCTATCCGGGCGGCCATTAAAGCCGGCGGGCGCTCCCTTGGCTCACTGGTTGTCCTAGACAGGCATCTCTGGCTAAACCTCTCCTCCATGCCGGAGAAAGAGAAGAAGCATCTGCTGAATGCTCCTATCTCCGCCGATGCACTGTTTGGCCAGGCGCTGGAGCTACAGCGCGATCGCTTGGAAAAGACGAAGTCGGCGGCTCAGGCCCTGCAACCCGTACTTCTCAAGCGTGCCCCGCCTCAACAGACCGCTCCCGCTGCTCCTCAGACGCGTGCTCGTACGCCTCAAAGGACGCAAAAGAAGAAGGCGGACGCGCCCAAAGCCGCGCCACAGCCGGCTGCCGGGTCGCAACCCACTTGGCAGCGCTCCCGCTCTCGCGGGCGCCCAGCTCCCGCCAACCGCCCGGTTAGCCGGGAGTGGCGTAAGAGGCCACAGCGACCCTGATGGGGTCGCGTGTGCGCGGCAGAGCATGTCATGCGATCGCCATCCATTGACTGCTACGCCTCTGTGTGCTCTCAAAGGCCCGGGTCCTCGCTCTGCAGTCCCCAGCTCGGAGCGTTGTCCCCCGCTTCGGCGGTCCTCTCTGATCTCACCCCCTCACGGGGCGCTGAGTTTGCCTTGTTCACAAGCACTCCGCACACACGCTACAGCCCCTCTGGGGCAATGTTTGAAAATGAGCCCCGGCCCAGGCCGGAGGACGCTCTCTGTTCTGTCAGCGCTATTGCGCACTGGGGCACCGGTACGGTCTCCGGCGCGCGTTCAGCTGACACACGCCCCGCGCTCTGCGCCCCGCATTTCGACACACCTAGACTCCACTTGTGCCACGTTCTCCACGTCCTCTGTCCCCCTCGCCTTCGGGCAGTGGGCATGTGACGCCTCTGAATCGTTCACGAGCAGCGCTACTGCGCACTGGGGCACCCACACGGTCTCCGACGCGCGTTCAGCTGACACACGCTCCGCGCTATGCGCCTCGCGTGATGACTCGCCTCTACGGCGCCCAGGTGGCTCCGAGGCCTCTACTAGTGTCGCCGCCTCCGCGTTCGCTGTCCCCTTCGCCTCTGAGCAGTGGACATGCGACGCTTCGGAGTCGTTCACGGTCGAGAAGTCCCCCCCGTCCTCTCTCGCCGCTTCTGTCGGTCGATTCCTCGCCCAGATACGCGCAGAACTGTCTGCTCAGTCTGACACGTCTGCCCTTGGCCAGACGGGTAGCTTCTCCCCCTTCTTCGAGGTCGTCACCGATACGCACTCCGAGTCGGCTGCCCCACGGGGCGTCGCAGGTGCAGTGCGCGGCTCATCGACCTCCTACGTCGCTGACACGCGCTCCAGGTCGGCCGCCCTACGGGGTGTCGCAGGTGCAGTGCACGGCTCATCGACCACCTACGTCGCTGACACGCGCTCCAGGTCGGCCGCCATACGGGGTGTCGCAGGCGAAGCGCACAGCTCACCGACATCGGATTTCGCTGACGTGCGCACTGAGTCGGCCACCCCACCGGGCGTCGCGAGTACTGCGCACGGCCTCTCAGTCACGCGTGAGCGCCCAACGGTCTCACACATGGCTAACTGGCCCTCAGCCCCCGCACACTGTCGGGTCTCTGGTCTGTCAGTCGGACGCTCTTCGGCTTCGCGGACAGCCTCAGTCTTTGACCTCGGCCCCCCTAGTGCCACCCGGAGGCAGCATAGCACTTCGTTTGTCCTTGCTGCCTCCTCATGCCGCCGCTCTGCTCCGGCAGAATTGGGCGATGTGCACAACGTCGCGTTGGGTCCTATCAACAGTGTTGAAGGGCTATCAACTGCAGTTCAGGTGGCCACCCCCGCCCTACAGAGGTGTCATGGAGTCAGTGGTGCCCCCCACCAGGGCCCCTGCGCTCAGACAAGAGCTTTGCGATCTCCTGAGAAAGGGCGCTATTCAGCGCGTAGATCCGACACTGGCGCGCGCAGGTCGCTACAGTACGTACTTCCTGGTGCCCAAGAAGTCGGGCGCTTTTCGCCCTATCCTAGACCTCAGAGCGCTCAATGCTTCGCTCAAACCTCTCACCTTTCGCATGCTCACGGGGCGAATGGTGGCGGAGTCGGTCCGCCAGGGGGACTACATGGTCACCATAGACCTTCAGGACGCCTATTTTCACATAGGCATAGTCTCGAGGCACAGGCGTTTTCTACGCTTCGCCTTCGAGGGCAGCGCGTACGAGTACGCAGCCCTCCCCTTTGGTCTATCTCTAGCACCTCGGTGCTTCACGAAGTGCGTGGAGGCGGCGATCGCTCCTCTACGCGCTCAGGGGATCAGACTCCTCAATTACTTGGACGACTGGATGCTGCTGGCTGGTTCCAGACAGCTCCTAGCGTCACAGACCCACGTGGTCTTGCGTCACCTGCACAGTCTGGGTTTCTTAGTGAGCCTAAGCAAGTGCATGCTCTCTCCCTCCCTGGAGGTCGAGTTCTTGGGCGTGAGGCTGAACTCACGCTCGATGAGAGCGACGCTCACACCAAAGAGGCTTCAGGACGTCAGGGCGTGTCTACGCCATTTCAGACTCGATGCCTGCGTTTCGGCCAGGCTGTGTCTCAGACTGACGGGCCTCCTATGCGCCGCAGGCGGCGCTGTCCCACTCGGCCTCTTACTCTTACGC
>JAGFZM010000021.1:1433084-1474853 GCA_017657215.1 Limnothrissa miodon
AACACCTCTCCCCTACAGCTATCGCCAACAGAGCGGCTTTCTTCGTGGGTTCCACTAGCGTTTCAGGGGCAGGTTCTTCCTCCGCTGGCGTTAGGGGTATTGTTCCCCACCAGTCTCTCGATGTTTCCCCGGCGTCTCCGCACCCGGTTGGGCTCATCGATCGAGCTTCAGTGGCTAATCGACCGTCGGTTAGCTTCTCAGCGGCTAGCTTGCTACCAGCTAGCCAGCTAACCGAAGCCCACCAGGCTAGTCCTGCTAGCTCCATTGGCGCGCTCTTCGCCCGTGCGGCTACCACGCCACCTCAAGGCGACACCGATGACGAGCCAGTTATCGAGGCTGTGGATGAGGAGGAGATGTCCTCCTTCCTCTCCGCTCACGGCGCCACCGTCGAGGATATACCTCCGGCGGCCAAGACCCACGCCGCTCAGCTAGCTTCCGAGCTAGCTTCTTTGGCTACTCAGGTGGCTAACAGGCTAGGCCTGCCTCCGCCTCAGCGCTATCCGGAAGGGCGTTTCGACCCCTTCTCCGGTGCGCTGCCTTCTCCAGATGCTCTCCCCCTCCCCGCTCACCCCACGGTTGTGGCCGATGCGCAGGGCTCCTGGGAGGCTCCCTACGCCGCCATTGCCCCTATCCAGGGACACGCGGCGTTTTACGCGATGGAAAAGGCGGGCGCCATTGGCCTCTTGCAGCTCCCTCGCGTTGAGGATGCGGTCGCTGGTTGCCTTGCACCAGCCTCTGCTGCCACCTGGACAGCGCCTCCCGAGCTCCCCTCCAAGCCGTGTCAACGCACGGAGAAGCTCGCATCCAAGGCCTTCATTTGGACAGGCCAGGCGATAAGAGCGCTAAACACCGCCTTTCTCCTCTCCTCCTTGGCGGAGGAACTGGTGGCTGAGCTGGCTACGCAGCACTCAGAGCTGACCGTCCATCAGCTCTGCAGAATTACCGCCCTCACCTCACTGGCTATCCGGGCGGCCATTAAAGCCGGCGGGCGCTCCCTTGGCTCACTGGTTGTCCTAGACAGGCATCTCTGGCTAAACCTCTCCTCCATGCCGGAGAAAGAGAAGAAGCATCTGCTGAATGCTCCTATCTCCGCCGATGCACTGTTTGGCCAGGCGCTGGAGCTACAGCGCGATCGCTTGGAAAAGACGAAGTCGGCGGCTCAGGCCCTGCAACCCGTACTTCCCAAGCGTGCCCCGCCTCAACAGACCGCTCCCGCTGCTCCTCAGACGCGTGCTCGTACGCCTCAAAGGACGCAAAAGAAGAAGGCGGACGCGCCCAAAGCCGCGCCACAGCCGGCTGCCGGGTCGCAACCCACTTGGCAGCGCTCCCGCTCTCGCGGGCGCCCAGCTCCCGCCAACCGCCCGGTTAGCCGGGAGTGGCGTAAGAGGCCACAGCGACCCTGATGGGGTCGCGTGTGCGCGGCAGAGCATGTCATGCGATCGCCATCCATTGACTGCTACGCCTCTGTGTGCTCTCAAAGGCCCGGGTCCTCGCTCTGCAGTCCCCAGCTCGGAGCGTTGTCCCCCGCTTCGGCGGTCCTCTCTGATCTCACCCCCTCACGGGGCGCTGAGTTTGCCTTGTTCACAAGCACTCCGCACACACGCTACAGCCCCTCTGGGGCAATGTTTGAAAATGAGCCCCGGCCCAGGCCGGAGGACGCTCTCTGTTCTGTCAGCGCTATTGCGCACTGGGGCACCGGTACGGTCTCCGGCGCGCGTTCAGCTGACACACGCCCCGCGCTCTGCGCCCCGCATTTCGACACACCTAGACTCCACTTGTGCCACGTTCTCCACGTCCTCTGTCCCCCTCGCCTTCGGGCAGTGGGCATGTGACGCCTCTGAATCGTTCACGAGCAGCGCTACTGCGCACTGGGGCACCCACACGGTCTCCGACGCGCGTTCAGCTGACACACGCTCCGCGCTATGCGCCTCGCGTGATGACTCGCCTCTACGGCGCCCAGGTGGCTCCGAGGCCTCTACTAGTGTCGCCGCCTCCGCGTTCGCTGTCCCCTTCGCCTCTGAGCAGTGGACATGCGACGCTTCGGAGTCGTTCACGGTCGAGAAGTCCCCCCGTCCTCTCTCGCCGCTTCTGTCGGTCGATTCCTCGCCCAGATACGCGCAGAACTGTCTGCTCAGTCTGACACGTCTGCCCTTGGCCAGACGGGTAGCTTCTCCCCCTTCTTCGAGGTCGTCACCGATACGCACTCCGAGTCGGCTGCCCCACGGGGCGTCGCAGGTGCAGTGCGCGGCTCATCGACCTCCTACGTCGCTGACACGCGCTCCAGGTCGGCCGCCCTACGGGGTGTCGCAGGTGCAGTGCACGGCTCATCGACCACCTACGTCGCTGACACGCGCTCCAGGTCGGCCGCCATACGGGGTGTCGCAGGCGAAGCGCACAGCTCACCGACATCGGATTTCGCTGACGTGCGCACTGAGTCGGCCACCCCACCGGGCGTCGCGAGTACTGCGCACGGCCTCTCAGTCACGCGTGAGCGCCCAACGGTCTCACACATGGCTAACTGGCCCTCAGCCCCCGCACACTGTCGGGTCTCTGGTCTGTCAGTCGGACGCTCTTCGGCTTCGCGGACAGCCTCAGTCTTTGACCTCGGCCCCCCTAGTGCCACCCGGAGGCAGCATAGCACTTCGTTTGTCCTTGCTGCCTCCTCATGCCGCCGCTCTGCTCCGGCAGAATTGGGCGATGTGCACAACGTCGCGTTGGGTCCTATCAACAGTGTTGAAGGGCTATCAACTGCAGTTCAGGTGGCCACCCCCGCCCTACAGAGGTGTCATGGAGTCAGTGGTGCCCCCCACCAGGGCCCCTGCGCTCAGACAAGAGCTTTGCGATCTCCTGAGAAAGGGCGCTATTCAGCGCGTAGATCCGACACTGGCGCGCGCAGGTCGCTACAGTACGTACTTCCTGGTGCCCAAGAAGTCGGGCGCTTTTCGCCCTATCCTAGACCTCAGAGCGCTCAATGCTTCGCTCAAACCTCTCACCTTTCGCATGCTCACGGGGCGAATGGTGGCGGAGTCGGTCCGCCAGGGGGACTACATGGTCACCATAGACCTTCAGGACGCCTATTTTCACATAGGCATAGTCTCGAGGCACAGGCGTTTTCTACGCTTCGCCTTCGAGGGCAGCGCGTACGAGTACGCAGCCCTCCCCTTTGGTCTATCTCTAGCACCTCGGTGCTTCACGAAGTGCGTGGAGGCGGCGATCGCTCCTCTACGCGCTCAGGGGATCAGACTCCTCAATTACTTGGACGACTGGATGCTGCTGGCTGGTTCCAGACAGCTCCTAGCGTCACAGACCCACGTGGTCTTGCGTCACCTGCACAGTCTGGGTTTCTTAGTGAGCCTAAGCAAGTGCATGCTCTCTCCCTCCCTGGAGGTCGAGTTCTTGGGCGTGAGGCTGAACTCACGCTCGATGAGAGCGACGCTCACACCAAAGAGGCTTCAGGACGTCAGGGCGTGTCTACGCCATTTCAGACTCGATGCCTGCGTTTCGGCCAGGCTGTGTCTCAGACTGACGGGCCTCCTATGCGCCGCAGGCGGCGCTGTCCCACTCGGCCTCTTACTCTTACGCCCGCTGCAGCTCTGGCTAGCCCTCGCGCATTGGCGCAGGCCGTCCTCCTTCACCGGAGGCGGCGCCTTGGGTGCTATAGCCAGACGCATGACGGTGACCACCGATGCGTCCAAAACAGGCTGGGGCGCCGTTTGCTGCGGTCGCCCCGCCAGGGGGATATGGGGCACAGCCTCCAGGAGATTACACATCAATGTGTTGGAACTCCTTGCTGTCTTCTGCGCTCTGAAGGAGTTTCTCCCTCTTCTCAGAGGAGAACACGTTCTTGTGCGCACAGACAACACCACTGTTGTGGCGTATATCAATCGCCAGGGCGGCACGCGCTCTCCGGACCTGTTTCGCCTGGCGTACAAACTGCTCACCTGGGCCTCTCGCCACTTCCTGTCGATCAGGGCGGCGCATTTGCCAGGTGTTCGCAACACAGGCGCGGACCTCCTCTCCAGGGGTGTTTCGCGTGCAACCGACTGGCGCCTCTGCCCAGCCGTGGTGCACAGCTTTTGGTCCCGCTTCGGGCGGGCACGAGTCGATCTGTTCGTCTCGAGAGAGAACGCTCATTACCCAGCGTGGTTTTCGCTGGAACGAGATGTGCCGCTAGGGTCAGACGCGCTGGCACACCCGTGGCCGCGCGGTCTGCTCTACGCTTTTCCCCCCCTTCCTCTGATGCGTCAGGTGTTGGCCAGGATCAGAGCGGGGGCGCACAGGGTGATTCTGATCGCCCCCAATTGCCCATCTCAGAGCTGGTTCTCAGATCTGGTCTCACTGTTAGACGGCCAGCCGTGGACTCTTCCTTTGAGGAGAGACCTCCTGTCGCAGGCTCACGGGTCGCTGTGGCACCCCAAGCCGGAAGCGTGGAGACTGACGGCTTGGCCCCTGAACGGGCGCGTCTCCTAGAGAGCGGCCTGTCAGACGCAGTGATAGAGACCGTCCAGGCTGCTAGAGCTACGTCCACTAGGTCGTTGTATACACTGAAGTGGCGCGTATTCAGCACGTGGTGCAGAGACAGAGGCTGTGATCCTCTAGTCTGCCCTATTGGCGAGGTGCTTGCTTTTCTGCAATACCTATTTGATCAGGGTCGTAACCCTTCTACTTTGAGGGTGTACCTCGCAGCCATCTCAGCTTGCCATGTTGGCTATGCTGGCGTTTCCCCAGGCGCTCACCCCCTTGCGTCGCGCTTCATGAAGGGCATCAGACGGCTCCGCCCCTCTGCCTCCCCTTCGGTTCCTACTTGGGACCTGGCCACCGTCCTACGTGGACTGGCCCTTACGACCTTTGACCCTCTGTCGAGTGCCAGTCTAAAGATGCTTTCCCTTAAGACTGCGCTTCTGCTCGCCCTGGTCTCGGTGAAGCGCGTTAGCGATCTGACTGCCTTGTCGGTCAGTCCTGACTGTCTTGAGTTCACGCAAGGTGACGCGCGGGTCACGCTGCGGCCGAATCCCTTTTCTCGCCCGAAATTGCTGTCTACTGACCCTCGTTCGAGGGTCATTGAGCTCGCAGCGCTTCCTGAGACGGGCAGTTCTGTGCCCGTTACTCTGTGCCCAGTCAGAGCGCTTCGTGCCTACTTGACGCGTACGCAGAGCATCAGGAAGACGAACCAGTTGTTCGTCTGCCATGGCGAGCGTGCCAAGGGTCAGGCCTTGTCTACCCAACGCATGTCGCATTGGCTTACGGAAGCCATGCGTCTGGCATATGAGGCGGCGGGTGTTCCTCCGCCTGTTCATGTCAGGGCGCCCTCCACCGGTGGAGTGGCGGCTTCTTGGGCCTTCTGGAAGGGCGTCCCCCTGAAGGATTTCTGCTTGAGCGCTTCGTGGGCCTCAGGCAACACCTTCGCGCGTTTTTACGCATTGGACGTCACCAGGCCGGGTGTAGCAGAGAGTGTTCTCTCTGGGCCCGGCGGCGGTCCCATGGATCCTCCCACCTCGGGCTCCTCGGTGTAGGGCTCTTGAGGTTTGGTTGTAGTGATCCACTCGTACGTTTCGGCTTCGAAACGAAAGAGAACGTTACGGATGCTAACGTATCCTCGGTTCTCTGAGTGAGAAGCCAAAGCGTACGCTTCGGGCCTCAATCGCCGCCGCTGGCGAGCTTGGCAAAGAGGACCTGAAGCGTAAGCGCAGTCAATATATAGACTTTCTGACGTCACGCAGGGCTGTCTAAGTAGTTGCCTGCGCGCGTCAGTGCGCTTACTGCCCTTTTTTCAAAGAGTTGGTTTAAAATGACTTCAGAAAAGCAGGAGATGATGGGCATCATCCACTCGTACGTTTCGGCTTCTCACTCAGAGAACCGAGGATACATTAGTATCCGTAACGATCTCTTTAATCTCTTCCACAGTAACTGATACAGGAATTCCTGTTATTACCCCTCTAACTCTGGTTGATGCCCCTGGAATGTGTGTGGTTATCTTTAGTTTATTGAGTGTTGTTTTTCTCATTATGTTACAACGCTGTTCTTCCGTGCTTGCAAAAATCAAGAGCCTACCGTTTCCCATGAATCTCGCATGATTTATCTTTCCTATTTCTCTCGTAATTGCCTTAGTGATGTGGATAGGGTGTAGCTCTGGCCCTCCTTTTAGTTCGAATACCACCATAACTTTCCAAACTTCATCTCTTGCTTCCTTAGCTTCGTTATTGTCAACCCTGGATTTTAACGTTAGAAGCTGACTCCTCTTCACTACTTCCTCTATCTGATAGTTTCCTGACTCGGCTTACTTCTTCCCAAAACATATCCCCATCTAGGTTATTACTTAAACGTCCATCTGAATCCTCTGCCATGACCTCTTCACATTCACTGTACAGTAAAGTTTGAAGGAGAAACAAAATACAGTACTACCTATCCGTATTGTTTAATAATAATTCCTTCCTTGGTTTATCGTGATCCGGGTGGTGTTGCCCGGTAATTCACGTTTTAGGCACACGCCAGATAACGAGAAAAGTGAACTGTACAGAAGTATCGGTCAAAAACATGATAGTGTGCACAGAATGGGGTTAGCGGAGAGGGCCAGCATCTGGCGCAAAACTTGCAGGGCAGCTCACCTGGCCATCGGCCTTCGGTTTTGAGCCGAAACGAAAACTAGAAACAATTCTATCAATAACAAAAGCAATACCAGGAAAACTGTAATAATTTTGTGTTCCGGAACATTAAAATAATGCTAGTAGGCCTACCGCTTTTTTCCGTGGAGAGAAGGCTGCTTGAAGGTAACGGTCTAATATAGTTTTTCTCAGTCGCTTTGGTGCATTTCTCAGATCAGAATTAAAATTCTCATAACTATTAGTTCAACCTCTACAACATTTAGTCATTTGTGCACATCATTGTAGCAATTTCTCCTTCCTCTGAACAAACTGCAAAGCTTTTGGACATGTATCCTTGTTGTATTGTTTTCATACAATTCTCTGCTGTTTTTTAATATTTCCATTTGCTTATGTCATGTCAGTCAAAATTAATTATACTTATGGATGCTAAATAGTAATTCTCAATAAAACTAATAGTCTTACTTTCATTGCTTGAGTCATTACATACAGAATTGTTGAACTTATCAAATGTTAAATATTAGCTGTCTGTCAAGCAATTGTCTCCTAAGTTGAAGTGTCTCAGGTAAACTTCAGCTTCCATTCACGAGGAGGTGTGTGAAGTATTACTGTAGTTGTAACCAAAGACAAGCCACTTGTTCACAGTCACTCATGGATGAATCCCATTTACCCTCAATTGGCAAGTACATTACATACAGTATGAACAGAGCAGGACATACTGCGTACCATTTCTATTTTCTATTTCAATTTTGTAACACAGATATGGAAGTTCAGCATCGTGGAAGAGGGGGAAATGGGAAGGCGAAGAGGCAGAAGAGGCCAAATACAGTACATAGGCAGATGTCTAACTTCACTGTAAATTTCAAATGGGTAGAGTATAGTTCTGTCCTGAGCATTTTTAGGTAGTGTCTCTGAGTTCTGGCCTTTTTATGCATTGGAAAACACTGACAGAATAAACTGTCATAATGAAAACATGACAAAGCCATTTGACTATCTTGTTCATAAAGATGGTGTCAATACTTTTCATTTTGATGGCACTGACAGTTTTATTGACATGAATACTTGCTTTTGAGGAATGGATTATCCATTTTTAGGAAATTACGTGCTTTTGCAGGCTATCCACAAGGTTTTGCTGTTTGCACTAATAGTTTTGAGAAATGCACTAACTACTGTGCAAATGTTAATAGTGATGTGATGTGTGATGCGATTGAGAAAAACTGTATGTAGGCTAAGCCGAGTAGGCTACCAAAAAATATTTCCACGTTCATTGTTTTTCCACTTTATTGGGCCATGACAAAGTTGCAACAGTCGACCTTAAACCAGCACTAAGCAACATTCTGTTTTTCTCTCTCACGAGCTCCCTCTAAAGCCCGCTGTATTGCATTGTATTGCACTGCATTCTATTGGAGGCGGTCCGCGCTGCTGAACATTACAAGTGCTGTATCTACCGCTATTGGCCACGTTGGCGCATTCTACACCGTTCGTTTGCTGTGTAATGACTAATTTTAGCATCCTAAACAGTATGAAACGGATTAATTAAATGAAAAATGTTGCATAGTGGGCCTTTAAGGGTAGGCTACTTAAATTTATTGGTCCTCGCCAATCAGAAAGCATAGGCCTACAGTGTGTCCCATATATTGGCTCAGGGGCCAAGGCCTACTTCTAACCGGATTCGAAGAAATGGTTGAATACTGTTTCTGTATAGAGCAAACTAATTGGCTGAAAAAGTCTGTTTCAAAGCCTTGGTCGTCTAAATGGTGCAGTGCCGTGAATCCATACTGTTGGCGTACAATATAGCCTACAGAATGTAGATGTTATGTTCCCTATCCTAAAAGAAAAGATCCCTATCTTAAAAGAAAATGAGACAGTCCATGGTCCAGTTGTTTAAGATTTTGTAAACTGGTGTGAGCAGTCTCTCTTGCAAATGAACATCTCAAAAACAAAAAAATATGCATGTGGGAACTGCCCAGGGTTAAAGAAGCAGTTACCATAAATGGTCAGATATGGAAAGCGTAGACAACTATCTTGGAACTATCAGCAGGCTAACTGTGAATCTGCATACAAAAAAGCAAACCAGCGCTTACACTGCCTATTAAGCTGCTTGCTATGTTTTATAGATGTTTTATTGTGTCTGTCATTTCCTTTGGGTTGGTGTACTGGTTCAGCAACCTTCCTTTAAAAAATAAAAACTAATTTAATCAAATTGTAAGATGGGCCAGTGGAATAATTGGAGAACCACAGCTGAACCCAGAAACTCTAGAATGAATGGCACGAATAGGCAGGTACAGAGGTTAATGGAGTCCATCCTAGAAGATGGGTCTATGGAGAATTCCAGTCTCCCCCATCAGGTCGCAGACTTAAAATGCCAGCATATAAAACAAGGAGGTACAGAGGCAGTTTTGTCCCCTCAGCTATTAAGATCCTCAACAATGCAGACTGGATGTAGGCCTTTTTTATTGTATTTATTTACTTATTTATCAAGGTATTGTGACAGCACTTCATTTACTTATTTATCAAGGTATTGTGTACAAGTCCATCTACCATCTCTCATGGAGCACCTGCTGGTACTGTTATGTCATTGTCTTAAGTCTATGTGCGTAAATTTCCCTCACGGAATCAAAAAGAGTATAATTCTTCTTCTCAGTGTTGTACGTCGTGAAACTGTATAAATTCTTTTTACCTGCAACTAAATCTATCTTTGGGTACAAATAAAGTTACCTTTCTACTACCTACTACTACCTGTCGCTACCTGTCGCTACCTGTCGCCCCCATTGCCTTCACGTCGGTTCTGCTATGCCTGTGGCTATGTAGAGCGCATAGGCTAAGGAGCGCAGTAAAAAGGGGTAGGCTACTCTTTAGGAAAACTATCCGATTTGCAACTCGATTGATGAATGTGTCATTATTAGACTAATTCACATCTCAACTCATAGTGATGCAGCCTGTGATTTCACAGTGGTCTAAATCAGGACACAGTAGTAGTAAATGTGTCACACGTAAAACATCTATCCTTAATAATGCAGCACCATGCTTGCATACCAAAATGATACCAAAGTAATTCCAAGGTGGTTTCCCTGTTATTGTGTTAAGCTCTGTCACGCAAATAGCTTAATGTTTAAGACATGAAATTTAATTGCAAAACGCAACTGGGACAGGCACGCCGTAAAAAACATGTTTTTTTAATTATAATTTGTCATACCTCTACGACGATTAGTAGGCTACGCCTTTGGATATGACACGACTAGTGGACTTGACGTTAGGTTAGCACAATGGCATAATTAGCAGCTTAGTAGCTGTGCACACAATGTGTAGTTGAGCCTGCCCAACGACTGTGTTTGGAACACAAACACAAATCGCCATATCGATCGACAAAACCTGAACGCTAGACATGGAAATCCACGGTTACTGTCAATATTACTTTAAACCGAAACACGCATGGCTGAAAATAACTCGAGTGATAGCTTAGCACAAGGCTACACAGTCGCATAACAGTACATACCAGTATTTACTTAACGTGCTAGTGAAATGAATGCCTGACGTGTAATAATAGTTCTTGATGTTTAATCTGAACAAAAACCAACCTCTGTCTAAAATAATGTATGCGGTGCAGAGTTCGTTCATATTTAATAGAAAACATGTCGTATCAGAGATTTCCGGTTATATTCCTAGCTGCTGGCCATAGAGGACAGAGCTCCAGTGGCGCAATCGGTTAGCGCGCGGTACTTATACAGCAGTACAATGCAGAGCAATGCCGAGGTTGTGAGTTCGAGCCTCACCTGGAGCAGTATCTTTTAGTAAGAAAAGAATTATCACTGATGTGATTGCAGAGTTCTATAGAAGGAAACTAACGTCGCCGAATCGCTGTCTAAAAAAATGTGGTATGAATAAATGTGGCAAAGCATGTATATCCAGCCGAAGACGTGCTTGTGAAACGAGTGTGTAGGCAACGTTAGGCCCCAGACCTGTTGTCAATCTCTTTTATCACCTTGTAGCTACTTATAATTGTCCACTGCTCAAACTTTCGAATTTCGAAAAGCACTAACCTTTATTCTAGGCCTACGCTATGCAACAAAAATATTGATGGCGAGCAAAAAGTTTGCAAACTAGCCTATAGATGTCACTAGAGGACCATTCTAGTGAGTACCTAGAACTATTATTCTAGTCATGTTGGGAATGTCATTTTGCCTGTGTTTTTCCGTGCGATAGCATTATTATCCGTGATTCCTTTGTGGTGATATTTCTGAATGAGGCAAACTGTGCTCTGGACTGTGAGTGGATGGCTCTTATTTTTGAATGAAATCAGTTGGATGTGTTTTCTGCCGCTTGAGTCTTCATCGTTTTTTTTTTAATTATGCAGCTCAATGTTTAGTTTATTAGCAGGGCCGTGCACAGACCTTTTGAGGGCATGTGCTGAAATTAAAAAGGGCACCCCCAACCCCAAAACAATAACACACAATAATATTCTTATATTATTTGACAAAGGCATTTAAAGACCATTTAAATTATACATCTAAATTATATCAAGGATTCAAGGATTCATGAGTCACTAACGCAAAACATGCAGTGAAATTGCATTGAAGAGAAGATGGATAAAGGGAAAGAAGAAAACAAAATAAATAGCCATTGCCATTTAGCCACTGTACATAAATAGTTCATTCAAACAAACAGGACTCAGGATCCATGTAGAAGGCGAGCTAAGATGACTTTGAGGTCGTGGATTCGCAGCTGAAGTCGGAAGCGACACCAAGTAGGGGATGACGTCGCGTCGGAGACCACTGGACAGCAGCCGATCTGCAGGCAGCGCCGCCCTCCTCCAAACACGGCCCTCCCGTGAGTTCCTGTACTCCACTCCATAGGCAACCTCCGCAGCCCTCCATATCCAACACTCACGACGGGTCTCCGCCTGACCTCCTCCAAGCTCCGCAGACAAAGACGGCAGGGCAGACAGAGAAAACAACGGTCGGTCGGAACGCATCATTCAAAGTAAACACAATCACTTCGCAAAAAAAAAGTCCAAAACCAACAAGCTCCTCCAAATTCACAGAGACTCCGCCGAACCAAACAAAGTGACAACCACATTCAAGGCCCCCTGTAGGCTACAGTACAGTGCCAGAAATGAAAAAGAAAAACATAAAAAGCCCAGAGAGGGTGAAAAATAAAGTGGAGGTAGGCCTACGGCTAACGGCAGCCATCATACAGCGCCATCACCATACCAACAGTATCAATATCTAAATTATATTTTATGATAGCTTGGCATTGTACAGTGCCAATTCATCTTATAGCCGACTTCTAATATATTTTACCTAGCTGACAAGCAGTGTTGGGCAAGCTACTCAGAAAATGTAGTTACCTAAGCTACAGTTACTCCACATCAGATGAAGCTTCACTACACCAAAGCTACCTGAAGACCAAATGTAGCAAGCTAAGTTACAAAAAAGTAGATTAACTACACATGAGCTACTTTGTATAAAAGATCTTCTAAGATTATATTATTGATTAAACTAACAGCTCTCTCAATAGCTATACAATGGTAGCCTAACTGATAAGTGTAGCCTACTGATATGACTGTTTACTGTAAGTCACCATACATTATGGACATTTTCAATGACGGCACCACTGACTCAACAAATGCATCACAATAGGCATAAATGTTCAATGTAGGCTACGGCCCAGATAGATTTGCTGCTGTGAGCTAATGCTCTTATGTAGCTTTAAGGAAAGCTACCACACTACATGGCCATAAAAAAAGCTAAACTACTGTATGAAAAGCTATCAGATTCAGAATATAGCTTTACTACAGTCATGCTACTCCAAAATGTAGTTTAACTAGTAGCCTCACTACTTCGCTGCTGGATCACTCAGTTACTTTGTGTCAAACTCAAGTGCAGTTACACAGCGGGTTTTTAAACAGCAAATGTGTGCAATTTGCCCAAACGACATCACATTATGTCAACATCACACCGGATGTTGTGAATACTAGTGTTTAATTCATAAAGACAACTTAAAGGTGCTCTATGCAATTTTGCAAGATTTTAGCTCAATTTCATTTTTATCTCAAATCGTTTCTACCACCCCTTGATTGGCTTGCTGTCTGCCTGCTGAATACATTGGGAAAAAACCCGGTCTCAAAACACAACACAGAAGCTGCAATACCAAAACAAACACTAGGGGCAGG
Organism: Limnothrissa miodon; assembly: GCA_017657215.1. Lineage (NCBI taxonomy): Eukaryota > Metazoa > Chordata > Actinopteri > Clupeiformes > Clupeidae > Limnothrissa > Limnothrissa miodon. Next base: position 1,445,856 of record JAGFZM010000021.1, read on the forward strand.
AGGTTGTGCATCAAAGCAATAACAGACAACGGCCAACCAATCGTCAAGAAGAGGTGGGGGTTAATGCGCGTGCGACAGTGTTGATTGTACAGCGTGAATCCGGGTGTGAGTTAGCAATACTGTGTCGGTAAATTATTTTTGAAAAATGGCTGAGGCACGTCCAAAGAAAAGATGCTCGGAGGAATATAAGGCGTGAAGAAGAGAAATTGAGAAGCAACGAAATAAGCCCAGGGTTTACATTGGGGATTCGTTTGAACGGTGGACTTCGACGGCAAAAGAATTTCCAATCGGATGCAGTCATGCAGAGGTGGCACGTTTTTTATTGGACAGGTAAAAGTTACGATTACTTGATGTGAGAGCATTCTAATGCAAAAATAAAAAATAACAGTTATCTCCAAAGCCATCTCATGAAAGCAACATTACAAGACGGTGATAATTATACTGCTTATACTGACTAAGGTACGATGATTACACTGGGGGAGAGGGGGGAGTTTGCTCTGTTTTGTTTTGTATTTATAAGAAACGTTAGCAGAAGTGACGTCGAACAGCATCGCATAGAGCACCTTTAATTGGCATTTATTCAAACATAATATTTTACCGTTACAAGACGACATTCATCTGCTTCTGCTCTGTCACTGACTGATGTGCTGAAGCTTGCGGCGCTCAGGGGGGCACAGTTGTGAAGTTTGACTGACAGTTTGAACTTTTGTAAGAGATACGCTTTTTAATTCCTGTAATGTTTTTGTTATAATACAAACAGATGAAAAAGGTTACCAATAGCATTGATTTATAAAAAAAAACTCCCTAAAAAAGGGCACTTCCGAGTGCAATTCGAAAAAGGGCATGTGCTCTGCACAGGATGAGACCTATGTGTGCACGTGCCTGCTTATCAGCCTATAATAAGCTAGGGTACAGGCAGGGGGTAAATTACATGAAAAAAAAGAAGTGTGCAGGCTCCTAACCCTCTCTGACCTGGAATACACACACACCAACTCTCTATCTCTAATACACACCTACACACACATACACTTACACAGAAACTCACTCACACATGCCTGAGTCTCTCCCCTGACTCCAGTCACATACTTACAGTCAGTCACTCAGGACAGCAGGTTGTTATGTTACAAAACATTATGTTGTGTAATGGTAAATGTATACCCGTAACATGTGTCTAACTCTAAAACTAGAACAAAGACACAACCATGTGTTAGATGCACCACAATGAATCCAGATTTCATTTTTTAACTCAGATTCAGAGGGACATGTACCTGGGTATTTATGAAAACATGCACGATTAAATGTGTGGCCTTTAAGACGAAGATCTCTTTTTGGTATAGTTTAAGCTATTTAGTTCTATTTAGTTAAGTCTGCATGCTTTTTAACTTGTGCTGGCACAAATCAATCAATCAACACAAGACACTAACTGATTTCGCTAGGGCTTTGTGGGAGCCAGCAAGTGTGTTGAATGAGTGCAAAGGCTGTGTCATGAATGTTCCGAGCTCACAGATTTTTCCATGTGTTCCATGGAGTGTAATTCTGTTTTAGCACTCGGGATGGATTCCTGCAGGTCTCTCATGCGTGTGGTAAAGGCACACAGTGTGTCCGTACCCCCAACCCACCCAGCCACACACACACACACACAGAGAGAGACACACAAACCATTATCCTCCATCCTCCCTTTGCAGGCCACCAAGCCTCTTGCACTGTGCCAATCATAACCAGTGACCTCACTACCTCTACCCCTCTGTTCAGGCCAGTGACAGATCGAGTGGTGTAATGAGTGGTGGTGTAGTGTGGACTGGTGGTAGTGATGTGTGTGGTGGTGGGTTGGTGGTTTAATGTGGTGGTGGTGTAATGTGAGGAAACAAGGTGGTGCAGTTTGAATCCCACTGGCACAGGAGGTATAGAGCAGACTCCTACAGGTGGATCAACCACACGCAGGCCACAGGTTAAACTCACGTAACTCCCTCTCTTTCTGTGTGTGTGTGTTTGTGTGTGTTTGTACTTGAGACCAAAAGTACAACACATAGAAACACAAAAAGCACTCTCACTCTCTCTCACCATCTCGCTCTCTCTCTCTCTCTCACACACACACACACACCACACTCATCCACCCACACTGATACACACCATGACATAAATACACACGCCTGAAAATACAGTTGCCTTGCCAGTAGAATAACATTCTATTGTGGGTGTATAATGAGGTGACTTTATACACAAGTATATGTTTCACGCTTCAACTGTCTGTGTTTGTGTTTGTGCATGTTGACACTTAAAGAGGGGCTAAGCAACATTCTGTTTTTCTCTCTCACGAGCTCCCTCTGAAGACGCTGTATTGCATTGTATTGCACTGCATTCTATTGGAGGCGGTCCGCGCTGCTGAACATTGCAAGTGCTGTATCTACCGCTATAGGCCACTGTGGTGCATTCTACACTGTTCGTTCGCCGTGTAATGACTCATTTTTGCATCCTAAACAGTATGAAACGGATTAATTAAATGAAAAATGTTGCATAGTGGGCCTTTAACTCATATTATTATTATCAAGTAAGTCATAAAAAGTTGAATAAACTTTAACAAATTAAAATACAATGTTAGGACAACAACAAATCACAAAGGACAATCAACTTTTTAGACTTTAATTTCTGAGTTGTAACAAAGATAAACCTCAAGTTCAGTTAACTTGTGTTTTTAAGGCAGCAGGTGGACTTTCATTTGCAAGTTTAACCAACTTGAAATTTTGTACAGTGTGTGCTTTGTGGTCAGACCTGTCCCAGCACTGAGCCATTAATCTCTCAGGTCTACTGCATTGAGTCACACCGGACCAGAGATGTGTGTGTGTGTGTGTGTGTGTGTGTCAGCAAAAGAGAAAGACAGAGCTGAAGGAGGTCAACCTGTCTTAAGGAGCATGTAGGCTCATGCAAAATTTGCTGACATAACCCTGGCACACACACACACACACACACACACACTTATGCAAGCAGAAGTTAATGAATGCCTGCATCCATACTACCTGGAGTGCACATACCCAAGCTTATCCTATATGTTCTAATTACATATAGATAGCATACATTCTGTACATTGTACACACACCATGCTTACCCGGATGTGCTGCAGATGACACACAAATCTGGTACAGATGAAAATTCCTGTAGTGCAGCAGTCATCCATCATGCTCAGCCTCACACACACACACACACCTCTACCACCAACAACCCAGCCATTGCCGCATGCACTACGAAATTAAATGAGGGCCATGTGCGCATTATTCTAGAAGAGTTACACACATTGAAAGCACATTGTGGTTCCACTAAAGGCACACACACACACACACACACACACACACACAGGGTGCAATTTGTAGGGGTGGATGGGTAGGATCATCCCCCCTGTTTTTTACCTCTGCTGAATGAATTTTATCCTCAGGGGATAAAACCCCATCAATAATTAAAAAAAAAAAAACAATTGAAATTGAAATCGTGACAGTTTCTTTCACGGGAATAATCTACATTGTTAGTAGCCTTCTAACTTTCAACGTGACCCGAATTATCGGCAATCTTGTTGTTTGTGAACGTCCCCATGCACATAAATACCAGTAGTCCAAGGAGACAGTCTACGCCAATCCTCTGACATGTTCGCGTGATCGGACCTTATCCATGGTTCTGAAGCCCAAATAAGCCATCACATTGTGGTTGGCACAGAAATGTTTCATATCTTTTTAAGTTTGCATTGAAGATGAATGTTCATAAGGTTCACAAGAACCACCAAGGTGGTAATTTTTACCCCCTGGCTTTTTCAAACGCTAGTTTTGTTAAAATAAACCCCCTACATCTTTATGTTCATGACTTTTCCTAAAATGGATTTATTAATCATCTATTGAATTTTGGTGAGTGTATGATAAAACTCAAAATAAATATGACAATTTTTACCTAGAACCGCCGAGAAGCCATTTTTACTTCCTTATTTAGATTACCGTTTACAGCTGTATTTTTTCTCTCGTGCTGTTCCCATTTGCCTATCAATGCTAGACGTACGTGAAGTCATCCGACTTTGACACCGCACCATTGATTAAAATATTGAGAAATCTAAGGATGCTTTCACACTGGGTCCGTTTAACTGGACTGGACCCGAGTCCGGTTACTCCCCCAGACCTCTACTGCAGTTGGTCTCTGTTCACATTACACGTTTGTCTCCGCACCCTGGCCCGTTTATGTCATAAGCATACACAAGCTTCCAGAATATGTCGCGTCAAAACAACGATAAAAAGATTCTTTACATTCTGTAGAATGTTTGCTTAGCAACTTACTTCAGTGTTCTAGCGAACCATACCCCAGACCACCTCTTTCAGGTGGACTCAGGTCCGGTCCCGGGTCCGCACCCAGGTTCGGTACGGTTGCGTTCACATTATCAAAAAGAACCGAACCATTGGACGAAATGAACCCGGGTCCGGTCCAAGGGTCCAAGTCTGAATGCACCCTAAGACATGGACACTCACAAAAGATGACGCGCAGTAACACGCGGTGTTCTATAATATATTTGACATAGGCCACACTGAACGAGGGGGTCCTGTAGGCTACTGGAGCTGCACAGACACAAATATTGCCCAGCGATTTCACCCTGGAGCTCTTCAAACTGTTGCGCAAGTGTAGGCCTACATCGTTTGTCAATAATGTGCGTGTGTGCGTGTGTGTGTGTGTGAGAGAGGGAGCGGAAGGGAGAGAGAGAGGGCCCGCAATGCTGTTCTTCTAAAATAGTTAGGCTACTAAATACTTCTATTTTGTTACTGTAAATAGTCTGTTATTTGAGAGTTGTTTTCGTGTTTGTGTTAATTTACAGTAGGCTAATTACAGTAATTAATGCAGTACGGTCAAATAATACAGTACGGTCAAATGACTTGGCAGTTCTAGGAGGACTGGAATGTTGGCAGTTCTAGTGTTAAACCAGTTGATTGTTTTTTGATCAGCAAACAAAAAAAAACATCCCCCCTCTGTTTTTTTGACAAATCGCACCCTGCACACACAAACATACTTACCTGAACGCACAAAGAAGATTCCTAAAACACACATTAGAAAACAAACAAAGCAGCCTCAAGCCTTCAAGCTCACCACTACTTAGTGGTTACAACATATTTTCGCACTGAACTGCTAAACAAACCCTATCTTTACTTCCCACACTTCCACAAGAAATACTCACCAGTGGTGCAGTCAGGCCCATTCATCCAAAGTTAAGCACACCAACTTTCTTTGGCTGAAAATGAGAGAACACAAACATTTTCACCTGGGCTACCACACACTAACCCTAACAGTCTAATCTAATCTAATCATTAGCCTATATTGATCATTGTTATATCACACTCAATGTCTTGTGTCGCAAATGTTCTAATGCTTTCTATTAACATAATAGAAAGTAAGTAGTCCAGACCTTTCGTGTCTATACTGATTTAGTTTAATTGGAACAATGACTGGATCCTTCCCAGCTGGATGTCAGATAGATGATGAGCTGCTTTCAGATAAGACTGGCATCTGTGCTGACACACCCCAGCTGTACAAGATGCCATCCCCACTCCACCCCAGATAGGCGTCAGAGATCCCACAGGTGAAGCTGGATCTGGAACTTTGGCAAGTTCAAAAAAAAAATGTCTGGATGTGGACCGTTGTTTTAAGGCATGTTCAAGTCATGTTGTACGTGTGAACGGCCATTTTCGGAAAACACAAAAGAATTTTCAATTAGAACAACTAAGAAGTCTATTTCATCATGCTCTTTAAACTTATTCCAAAGCTAAAACTTCAGTTTCATATAGCCATCCACATCAACAATGCAAGAGATCTATTGCAAAGCATGTGAACGTTTATCATCAAAACCTTCTGTTGAACACTGTCTTACTACAATGTTTGTATGTAATATTGTGTAATACTTTGTCAAAAAAACCTAGGATTGCTAAATGCTACATCACAGCAAGTGCTAATGACAAGCATTTCTGAAGAAACTGTTGTCATTCCATAAGTCAGGCTGTATTTAAACTACAACACAATCAACTTGGCTTTGACACTATTCCCAGTCCCCTGTTCCCTGTCACAAAGCAAACACTGTATTAGGTCAACACTCTAACCTGAATTACTCTCTCTCACTCTCTTTCACTCGTCCCTATATCCAGAGCTGCTGAGGCATGGTCTTAATAGATCTGTCACAGACTGGTGTTGGGTCTGGTTTAGTCTGTTTCTGTCTGGGTCTTTACACACAACAGTGCCATTAACTTAACTTAGCTTGAAATCTCTGTGCTAATTCTGTGACCTGGTCAGAGTGGAGAAATGGCTGAGAGAAGAGGGACATTTCTGCTGTGATGTTTGACACTAGAGGCCATGGGGAGCACTGGGTGGGGAGGTTTATGTGTGTGTGTGTGCTCAGCTTGGGGGAATGTAGGGGAAGGGGGAACAGGCGGCCTCATTTCCTCACTAATGGGTCCTGGAGAAAGGGGGCTCCCATAAAGCAGCTGACACACACTCACACACATTAACAGTGAGAGAGAAAGACAAAAGGGAGACCAACCCTACACACACACTCACACACACACGCACACAACCTGTTACATAAGAATACACACACACACACACACACACACACAAAGGATGAGAAAAGCATGACAAAAACAAGAGTATTGCGCAGGGGCGTCACTAGGTTTTAAGGACAGCGGTGTTTAGCACCCAAGAGATGCATACGATTTGAACAAACGTAGCGCATGAGCTATCCTAGCTGACATATTGCCCGAGTCTTATCAGTATGCATATTTACTGTCGCTTGCCCCCACTTCTGATCGGCCCTAATGAAATCTCAACAGAGCCAACAGACCTTTGGGGAGCTCTATTGGAAGGGGCATATTATGTGTGTGTTTGTATGTTATGTGAGTGTGTGTGTATACATATATGTGTGTGTGTGTTTGTGTGCAGGGAAAAAAACTAAATTATTGTACAAGAAGTGTTGTGTGTGGTCTGTGATTAGAAACTTGAATCTAATTCAATCTAATTTGTTGGGCAGGGAGAGTATTTGTTAAGTTGCTCTCACCTGTAAAGCGTGATACTCAAAGCTCAAGAGACATGCTGAAAATATTTGTTTGAATTTTTAGTTCATGAATACAGTATTTTCAAAAGACAGTTCTGCAAAAGCTGTACTGCAAAAACTCTTTACCTAAACACAGCATACCAAAACACCTCAGCAGACGAAATCCCTGACATATCCTTAATTCTACCAGAAAGTCCCAGAAGGGTGATGTTCAATGTTTAAATATACAAAGAAACACATGAACAACAGAGGCCATAAGCATCAATGGTCTATAATGGAAATAAAGAAACAAGAAAAGGAACAGGAAATGTGTTGGTGAACATAAAAAAGTACATAATTTTTATGCTGCAATTACCAGCTACTTGGTGGGTGGAAGCATCAAAGAATGGCATCTGTTTTTAAGAATGGCAAATCGGTCAATCACTTTGTTGTGACTCAGATGCTGAAGTGTGCCTTTTTCAATAGACATGACTGCAAGACTGTGAAGTCTTTTCTGACCCATTGTTTGGCGTAGCCAGTAGTGCAGCCGACGCAGTGCACTATAGGATCTTTCAAATGAGCAGCTGCTTACAGGCACTGTTAGGGCAATTTGGATTGTTTCATTCAGAGAGGCAAACATGTCTTGACTCAAGGAGGTTGTGCACAGACAACATATTTTCGGGTGGACACCCAGCCTCTGTTTTCCGGGCAAGAAATTTTCTGGCCACCAGAACCTCTTCTGTTTTCAGGTCAACTCTGTAATGCTTTGCAAGTTCATTTAAGTGTGGTTCACTCAAAAAGTTGTCAGATTTAGGACTGCATGCCTGGATACCTTTTAGCAGCCCTGCATCTACATTGCAAAATCTTTGCTCAAGCTCACCAACCATCCGATCCACACAAGGGAAAAGTAACTCTCTTTTAAATGTTTCTGAGTTGTTCAAATCAGTGTGTGAACCCACAGTTGCCTTCAGCACGAAATCCTCCATTTTCCTTTTCCATTCACCAGTTTGTGCCTTGTCTTGGCACCTGGTTCAGGGATACTGTGGGTGTTGCCATTGGCCTTGGTTTTCTCATACAGCTCTCTGGCAAATGCATCTGAGTGTTTGTCCTTAAGTGTGTCACACAGCTTGTTTGCAGATAAAAGCTTCTGCCAGGTCTAAAGTCTCTTTTTGCAGGAACTTGTGGAGTCCTTCTGTTACAGACAGAAGGGACTGAAACATCAGTAGTGGATAGACTGCTGAGAACTTGTGGAGCTTTGCCCTGAGACCAACAGCTATGGGTGATCCACTGGCAGATAGGCACTCCAAAATGGCAGGTAATGTCTCAAGAACTGCACTGATTGATCGCAACTGACATGCCCAGCGAGTGTTTGAAGGTTGCACAAGCTCAGTTTTTGTCAATCCCAGCTTTGACTGAGCCTCAAGGAACTTATGATGATTGACTAGGGAGGTGCTGAAGAAAGAATACACAAACTACAACAAGCTGAAGAGCTCCACAGCCTCAGGGACAGCCTTGCAAGTATTGCGCAAAACCAGGTTGAGTTGATGAGCATTGCAGTGAACAGTGCACATAGATAGCCTCAGGATGGAACCTTCTGAAATGTGCTTGTACACCTCCAGTGGAGCCACTCATAACGGCTGCACCATCATATGTTTGTGCTACACACTTAAAGCAACACGCCACCGTACTTCAGTATTGAAATATGTTCTTCCTCTAACTTAAACGAGTTGATGCCTACCTGTTTTGTCTCTGTGCGTGCACGCCATCGTTCTGGTGCGCGATGCTACTTTCTTAGCATTTAGCTCAACCCAGTTCTTTCAATGTACACCAAACAGCCTTGAAGTTAGAAGCCACCAAGCAAATCCACGTCTTTCCTATTTACATGCGGATACTCGAATAGTTATTTAAGATGGTTGTGGTGACACAAAATAAAACGTAGCGATTTTCTAAGCAAATAACAAGGGGAACTATCTATGGCGGAAGAACACTTGGGAGCCCTTCGCCGTCGGCGCAGCAATATCCTCACTCCTGACAAATCTACTCCCCCATTGACTGTATATGTTCTCCCCCAAGGATGTTACTGCGCCGACGGCAAAGGGCTCCCAAGTGTTGGCCATAGAATTTAGACACTAGTAACTTTTTGGGCACAACAGTCAATCATGTCATTCTGTTGGTGAGATATACTGTGCATTTGATGGGGGATTATGTTTTTGAAGAAAAAGATCGAACTCCTTCAAAAGCGCCATACAGGCAAACAAAAATCCCTCTGGGCTGTCTTCACCTTCTTCATGCCCACGAAAAGGGAGTCCCTGTGTCCCTAACATAGAGGTGACTGCAACAATTCACCTGAGATACTCTCTTCTCTCTACTATCTCACTCACATTTGCAGTTGCTATCATCTGTGCAACGTTTCCCTGTTTGCTAAATCCCTGGTAGCTTTTCCATGCAACAACACTGTTCTTATGTGTTTGTGCCTTATGCTCATGCTTGCCAAAGTTGACTACAGCTTGCCTCCAGTTTTTGAAACCAATACTGACCAAACTATCTTTTTTGATGTTTTTGTCAAACACTCTACATGGGAAGCAGAAAGCTGCATTCTGGTTGACTGAATATTCTAGCCAGTTTTGCTTTTCAAACCAGCTGTGGTGAAATGCTCGCTTCTGTCCTAACTGCAAGCGACTGTGCTACTATCACGCCATGATGAATGTTTTGTGTCCACATCAAACACGTTCGATGAGTGCCTTTAACAGCATGTAACGTCATCCAATATAAAATATACATGTCAACGTGACTTCCGCGACTAAAATAGAAACGGACCAAGCGTCTGTTCAGCCTCCTGCCATCTGGAAAGAGATACAGAAGTCTCCGCTCCCGCACCATCAGGCTCACCAACAGCTTCATCCAACAGGCTGTCAGACTGCTGAACTCTCTCCCCTCCCGGCTTCCAGCCAGCAGTACCACCAGACTGGCAGGAGTAAAGGAAGACAGATTGGACTCTATATACCCCCCCCCCCCAACCTACACACACTCCCCAACAAGGAAACAAACACTCTGAACTAAGAACTAAAAGCAACACTCTTGACTGGAAACAACTACCTCTGCATTGCAAATTGCACACTCCTGCTGCTATATATTTTAGTATTCTTTTTTTACCACTATTTATATTACCACTACTGCTGCTACAATCTTATGTTGCACTAAAAACAACACTGTTGGAACACTTACTATATGTTATGTCTTGTCTTGTTATATCCTGTATGTTATCTAAGTATAATGCCCTAAGCCTACTTGGACTTTATTTAACATTACCTTACTGTTTAGAACTGTTTTTGTTGTGCATCTGCACTTTATTGTTGTCAACGTCTACGCATGGGACAAGTGTGAAACGTAATTTCGATTCCTTTGTATGGCAAGTACATGTGAAGAAATTGACAAGTAAAACTGACTTTGACTTTGAATAAACAGTAAGGCTGTTGAGAACATCTTATTGAACATGATTTACCCAACAACCGTACTGTTTATTCAGTTAAACATAAATTATGATAATACCTGAATGAGCTTTTCGATTTTTCATAGCTAAAAACAAGTGTCAGAAAACATTACGCTAAAAATTTAACTTTATGTGCTAGCCAGGATTTTTTTAGTTATCAAAATGGCGAGCACCTGGTTCATTAATTACATGGAGCTCTCTGCTGTTAGCTGGTTACGACAACTTCCATAATACTATTTGTAGTCTTGCCCTGCCTCTTGTAAGCACTGTACGCTAGTATGACCGATGTGTAGATGCAGTAGAGTGTAAGCTACCAGTGAAAGCGCGGACTGGACTTTCAGTAATGTCGGCGTTCCCTGTGAACTACTGGAACGGATTTGATAACAACGCACAAAGGCGGTAAAGGGAAAGGAAATTTTATGATCATAATCAAATTAATACATTTAAATATATATATATATATATATGTATGTATATATATATATATATATATATATATATATATATATATATATATATAAACCTGTGCTTCAGCACCCCTAAAATAGAGCTAACGACGCCACTGGTATTGCGACAGTGTGGAAACACAGCACAGCCATGGGCGTAAATTTCATTTAACAGTAGGGGGGGACGATAGATATAAAATTTGTCAAGAGAAATTTTTGAAGGGACACAAATAGGTCAGATTGTTCTTATAAAGATGTCCCCACAGTGAAAAACTTCAATTATTAAATCATTATTAAAACTTTTTATTGCATTGTTATGTTATTTACTGTCAAGCCATCAACATACAATGAAATGTAAACATGACTATTACTGTGAAAAAGATACATAAAATAAGTAAAGCTTTGCAACAAAACGATTTAGGTGCACTGATAAACAATCTAATATTTGCTCTCCTTTTCTCTGTCATTTTAGTCTATGAAACTGTCTGCAAGGTAACAATACAAACTAGACTGCATTTTCTCGGCAGAAACCGCAAGGTAGACTTGCCACCCCCCAGTGCTGACGTGAAGTCGGCGCCTATGCGCATGTGTTGCATGTGTGTGTGATTTTGTCAGACAGTGTGCATTGTGTCCTTGTGAGCCCTGGCAAATTATGTCAGACAATTTCATTCCCTCTTCTCTCTTTTTCCCCCTCTCTCTTCCTCACACTCTTTTGTCTTCATCATTTCTTTTTTCCCCTCATCCCCTTCTTTATCCTTTCCCTTCTGTCTGTCTCTGCCACTACTTCATGATCAGTTTTATTCTCCTTACTTTTTACCTTCCCCCTTCTCACCTCTGGCCCTTGGGCTGCTGACCTTGTTATCTCATGTTGTGTGTGTGTGTGCGTGTGTGTAATGTATGCTGTCAAGATAGCAGATGGCTTTGCGCTCTGTCGGGCGTGTCATTGTAAAGAATGGGTGTGGTGTGGCGCATAGCGCAAATTTTGTATTTTACAAGAAGTAAACGTGAATTCGCCACTGACCAGAAAAAACCTGGTCAGGAATCATTTGTGCATTGTTCAAAGGCTATTTTACGGGCGCTTAGTGCTTTGGGGTATGGAAGAGTGCAGGCAGCTGCTTCTTTCATCAGCAGGAGCAAGCGGCAGCCCAGTCCTCGAAATATAAAATTCAAATGTACATCACATGGTTATTTTATTAAAATATATAATATTTCCAAACCTTAGTTGATTGCAGTAAGCTCTGAGAATTAATAACAAGTAATTGAAGGGCTATTTGACCAGTGGCGGACACAGGGATGTAAATACACCTTTTAAGCGAGACTGTCAAGAAACAAGAAAGTACATATTAGGCTACACCACCAGAAGTTAATATTTGCCTTCACCTCGCGCACATTTTCTTCACACACACAAAACATTTCGCCAGGTATAAGCCGCCATCATAATGGAACATGAAATGCGCCGTGCGCCGGACTTTTAAAGGGAATGAGAGTGTTTGTAACATACTACGGCCCAAACACACCCATGACTAATTTACTAATTTAAGACAACCCATTTGAACTATGCGCCAGACGCGATGTTCACTTTTCCTACAGGCAATATAGCGTTCTGCGCTGGCCCCTCCCCCAAAGACTGTGTTTAAGACTTCAGACTATGCGCGACTGAACTTGAAAATCGGGCCCTAGGTGTTTGTCAACTGGCAGCAATGGAAGACGTAAACCATTCCTTGCTATCTAAGTTATGTGTGTGTATGTATGTGTGTGTGTGTGTCTGTGTGTGTGTGTTAGTGAAGTTATAAGAGAGCAGCCCGAAGGCATTAAACCACAAGCACGCGCACACACACACACAGGCATTAGAGGGTTGTGCATATATCATCATATATCCTAGACCTAAAGCCCCTTTAGTGACCATGCCCTCATGCCAGCATTTACACAGATCATAAAACACACACACACACACACACACATTCACACACTTAGAGACAAACCATACACACACACATACACATCTATGATCTCGCTCTTTCTCTCTCTCTCTCTCTCTCTCTCTCTGTCGCTCTCTCTCTCTCACACACACACACACACACTCACGCACACACACACAGGCCCAAATGGGGCATTTCCTTCTGACTTCCTTCACATATGGCATAGTTCTGTGGCTAACGCTGCAGGATATTCATAACATCACTCCCTTTCCATCTCCATCAGTCCCTCTGTGTCATCACAAGATAAAAACCAACTATGGCTCCTATACATATTTATGTAATTATTAAGACAACATTTGTTTGGATGACTTAGTCCTATATGTTATAGCCATGGGCGGGAAATCATGAAAATAACGTAGGCCTACATGATGTGTGAATATTTTTATAGATGATTTCAGTTTGAACGCAGCAGCCGCAGCAGTAGAAGCTGCGTCCAGTGATGGTAGAACCTTGTGATCTCAGTGAAAGATAACGGACAGCCCTCTCTCTCTCTACAACCTGTGCCATATATTTATGACAAGTTGGGAGTGAGTACGCGTGACTCTGTCTATGGTGATGAACAGAGTCATATCACGTTAGTTTTAGGCCAAAAACAAAAATAGCCAATCAGCCGCTGGTAGCCGCTCTAGCGCGGGATTTTCAAAATGTAGGCTAGTCTCATATCAGCATTGATATACGGTCGTTTTTCCAAAAGAAAGAAAAAGAAAAACATCACATTTCTGCAGCCAGCACAATTCTCTTCCCCCACCCCCATCTCTCCTTATCATAGCACCGAAGTCCAAAGACTCTTGCCAATGGTTAATTATAATCTAATGTCCAGCAGTTCTGCCCTTGCACTGTGTATAAAAGTTGGTCACGCAGCCTCCTCAAACGTCAGGACCACCCGCCGCCCATGGTTATAGCCTAATACAAATGCAAATATAAATACTAAATACAAATTCAAATATAAATTTAAACCACTTTAGACACTTTGTAAACAGTAGGCTATACATGTTGATACATAACTTTTCATACTGTTAGAGATGAGAAAACTATAGTGTGTTCATTTTTTTTGATTTATGAAGCAAAATGGTTGGTAAAAAGGGGGCATTTTACCCCACTGGTGGGGCAAAACGCCCCTTCTGTACAAAAATATTTTCAGTCAAAAAATTTGAAAGATGAGCAATTTTAATATTTGGTTAATAACTCAACTCTTGAATGACAGTTCTAGGAGGATTTATGTTTTTCTTCACAGTAATATCACATTTTCCTTAAGGGGGGCGTTTTCCCCCACTCTACCCTATTATTTAGAAATGGGGCGAGAAAGATTTCTATTGGCTAGTGGGCGATTTGCGGGATTCCTGTCACTTTGTGATTGGGCAGATGATTCCCACCTGAGGGAGAATAAAGAGTCCAAACCCCACTTTTTTTTTACTTGGCCAAGAAACACAGAAGGGTAAGCTCTGCAGTGGGTTATTTTCATTCTGTTATGCATTGGGGATGCGTTTTGGCTATTGCCTATGTATGCTCTGAAGCCTTTGTCATGAATTTTACTGTGTCTAGATTTTTATTACTGGTTTATTACTGGTGTTTTAATCCATGTCTAACTTGTTGCTTTTTGAGTTAAGACCATTCTGCTAATTTGGGATCTCTACCACAATACTTTTTGTAATGCCATTCTTACTACACAGTACTTCACGGGCTGTAATTTAAAGTGTTACCAACTTATTACCCCAAAATGACTTATTAGTATAAAATGTTACTTTTCTTAGGCTTCCCTGTACTTCATTTAAGATGAAGATTCTCCTCATTTGCTTTATATTTCTTGCAACCGTGAGCGATCTGGGCCAGACGACATTGGTTTGCCATAATGGTACATTTTCACTATAGATCTCATTTATGTTTCAAGATAGACGTAATTTGTATTGAATGTAATTTGTATTTAATAACTACTCATCTTATTGATATGATATAATTATAAAGGTATGACAGGTAGCCAGATAGGATATCATTTACCTGCCTGCTATAGTGGCCCCAGCTGAGTTGTTTATCAAATACGTCCATTTAACTTGTTTTCAGATCTAGTTGAATACTTCCTAACAGTATATCACAGCATTTCATTAGTAAATTGTAAAGGAAGATGAATGTCAAGGTAAAAATCATGGCATGACTAAAGCTGTTCACTGAAAGCTTTTTCCAACCTCCAGATGAAACCTCTATGGTGGCATTTTCTGCAACCTTGAAAGACTTTCATGGTGATTGGGGATCAGTAGGTCCATTTCCTCAGGACCAGGTCTTGGTGTATAAAGGAGTGTTTCTCAATTTGGGACAGGCATATGACTCATCAACAGGTAAAGTGTTTCCTTTGTAAAATTGTGTTGTGCTCACTATTAAATCTGTCAGAGAAAATATTTTTTGAAGAGTTGCCTCGTGATAAGTTATAATGGACTATGATTATACTTAGCCAGGTAATTTTCAGATTAACTGTCACAGAATCAACTTGAGTTTCTTTAAAGGGGACATATTATGCAAAAACTCACTTTTTACGGGGCTTTGAGTTCATATTTGGGCCTCTACTGTTCTTATTAACTGTCCAAGCACAAAAAAACCCCGTCCATCCGTTTTCTGACGGTCAGTAGAAAGACTTTGGTGTCAAGAATATTATGCTTCTGTGAGCCATTTAGATGGCTCCCTTATTTTCACGTCACACTAAGGGAATTGGCATAGACGAACCCCAGCACCTGTCGAATCCCCACCCATTTAGCCAAAGCTAATGTCTGTCTGCTTAGATTGAGAGATGTTTCTCTCCGTACTACATGGGCGCTTTTTAAAACGCTGCCACCAGTTTTTCAAGTTGAGAAATACGTTGGATTCTTTTTGGAACAGCTGACCAATTATTGTCAGGAATCAAAACTTACAGGAGACGGTTGAGGTAGAGGATTATAAAATGTCAACTATTAACACCGTGAGCGATATGACTTGCCAATGTCACTGTTTAATGTAGTATTGATCTATTGAGTAAAGTTATCCATATTTGGATTTTTTTGGTTACCAGTTGTCTTTATTTCAGACCTTTCAAAAGTTAGCATGTTAGCTAATTTATGTGAGATTAGCTCACGTTCATAACATGGTAAAAAAAAGTTATCAACTGATAAATGCTGCCAGTGCTTTTTTTGCACTAGAAAAAGCCTCTGAGTCTATGTTTTTTACTTTAAAAAAACCCACCCAGTGTGAACACCTTCTAATGCTTGTTAAAATAGGTTTAAATGAAATGTTTATCATGTTATCATCAGTGGAGGCGCGCCATCAAGTAATGTTAGTCTAAAAGCCCATAGTCTGACGTTAGCAGTTGTAGCCTCACTTTATAAAACGTTACTTGAACGTATTCAAGCTTTGTTGAGTTTAAAATGTTACAAATACTAAATGTTGTAAAGAGATGGCATTATGTTTCTAAAAAATAACCTTACATAAGGCTACATTGTTGTGGCAAACTAAACATGGTAGGCTAACAACTAAGGAGGGATCCAATGGTAAAAAATATGTTTATTAAATAAGTTTATAAAATAAGTTGACTTCAGAAACCGCTTGCTGCATTCTTGCTGTTTGTGCTGGTGGTCGATCCTCTTGTTCGGCATCGGGGTCTGATACCTGCTCTATTTGCAGTAATTTTCGAGCAATGTAAACAGTTCACGCAGCCGGAGGCTTCTCATGGGCAGGGCGGGGCGTGATCAGCAATAGCTAATTTGCATAAAAGTGACAGAGCCCTTAAACGGCTCAATTTGGGAGAGACCGAAACTGGCAAGAATAGAGCTGGTGAAATCTATTTATGTGAGAGTGATTTTGTGCAAAGAACTTCATGAACTTGATTTGTATAGCCCATAGACCCATTCTAAATTGTTTAAAAAGAGGTATAATATGTCCACTTTAACTTTTCTGTACATTTTCATTGAGATAAATACAGTATACTGTATGTCTGTCATGACCTTCATAACCTTCCCTTTATGTCATTCTATTATCACTTTTCTTCTTGTCACTCCAAGGCATTTTCACTGCACCCGTGAATGGAGTCTACTCCTTCAACTTTCACATTTATGGCTACAGCACTACAAAAATGGGTGTGAGCCTGTTCAAAAACGAGGAACGCATTGCCACGGCTTACGACCACCCATCAGGAGACAGCACAGACACGGCCAGTAATAGTGCTCTGCTACGTCTGAGCAAGGATGACAAGGTCACCATTCGCCTTTGGGCTGATCACCAGCTCTACATGAGCTCCAACAATCACAATACCTTCAATGGCTTCCTAGTTTTCTCACTGCCAAACCACATTTCAACAATATTCCGACATTTTTAACTGAATAAAGTATTCTAGAGCATATTTGACTTTCCATTCAATTTGACACCATTCTCACTGCAGTAGAATAACAAAAGTGTTGCCTATTATTATTTATGCTTTCATTACTGCTTAGCTTATTTTCTTTTGACCTTTAAACTCTTCTATTTCACATTTCAGTGAAACAGCATGATGATCTTCAGAGTCATAAAATATTAAATAAACTATTGCTCTTGCAATGTATAGTGTGAAGTCCAAATTATGTCACTGCTCCCAGTGGCGAGTTGTCTCCTTGCATGGCAGACTCCACCACTGGTGTGTGAAAGGGTGAATATGATGCAAAAATTAAACTAATATAAATACTACATAAGATAATTAACATCAGCAAAGTCCATTGAGTACTACTGTTAGTATCATTAACATTGTTAGCAACATAAGCATTGTTCACATTATTAGCATATAAGCTAATTTACAGCAGCTAAGTTGACATACAGGTACGCAAGCACAGAAAAAAACTGTAATATATTTAGTCAGGAAATATTTAGTCAATAAATTTAAGTTTGAAGTAATAGTTGAAGCAATACATAAAATTAATTCATGATTCATGAAAAGTGATGAGACAATGGTAACAAGGCCCAGAGACAAGTAGGACAACAGGTGCGTGTGGGTGTGCTAAATATCATGTCAACATTGGCCTCAGTAAACTGTAAAAAAAAAAAAAAAAAAAAAAAACCTTCAAAGGGCACTTAAAAAAAAAAAAAAAGGCTAATTACAAAATGAATACACAATAATAGAAGGTCAAACAAATAATACTTTTAATGAAACATTAAGTCCAAACAATATCTTAACCTTTCACTCACACCTAACACAAAGGTCAAGAACCTTGGGGTGTATATTGATCAAGACCTCTCTTTAAATAGTCATGTAAAGCATATCTCCAAAACCTCATTCTTTCATTTACGCAACATTTCTAAGGTCAGAAAATTCCTTTCTTTTGAGGATGCAGAAAAACTAATACATGCATTTATTACCTCCAGACTTGACTATTGTAATGCACTGTTCTCTGGATGTGGTACTAGCTGCATCAAAAACCTTCAACTAATACAAAATGCTGCAGCACGAGCACTCACTAGGACAAAAAAATATGAACATATCACACCTGTCCTTGCTTCCTTACATTGGCTCCCTGTTAAAAGCCGAATTGATTTTAAAATACTTCTCCTAACATATAAAGCCCTCAATGGCCTTGCTCCAGCATATATTAAAGACTTACTTGTTCCCTACCACACTTCTAGACCCCTAAGGTCACAGAATGCTGGTCTCCTAGTAATTCCTAGAATATCAAAATCGACAATGGGAGGAAGAGCATTCTGCCATCGCGCACTGTCCTGTGGAACAAACTCCCTTCTAACATTCGTCAAGCGGACACTCTCAACACCTTTAAGTCTAGACTCAAAACTTTTCTATTTACTGACCCCTTTAGTTAGGGATGGTGTATGGTAAGCCACACCTCCTCAGGGTATTATTGGAAAGGACTGCCTCTGCTGTAAGCTCCCGTCCAGGACTTGGTGGCTACTGACCATTTCCTTTGGTGGTGTTGGCTTGTTATACATCATACCTTAGTTATGCTGCTATAGTTTAATGCCGCCACAATCCTCCCATCTGTTAACCCGTACTATTCTCACTATTCTTTCTCCTCCTCTCTCTTTCCTCTCCACTTACTTCTCTCTCTGCACTTAGCCAACATCTGCACAGGTCATATTATTAATAAAATAAACATAATAAACTGAAATGCCATGTTACTCATTTTAAAAATAACAACGCAATTACTAAAACTAAATTCAGGAATCTTATAACATATGCACTTCCTGCTGCCATGGTAACTATACACTTTAGTATCAGCTACACTCCCACCAAATTATCTTTGATGCACAATGAAGATACTACACTGTACATTCTTCAAACAAATAAATCAATGGTAATTTCCAAATAAGTGATTTCCTCAATCCTAAATGAACAATGTGACTTTTTACATTCTCAATTCATTAATAACATATTAGACCTTTTAACTACTTTCTACAAGAACAACTAACTTTTGAATGGGTCTCTCAATAAAAGACAGCTTATGTAAGCGTTCACCCTTCTTTCCTAGTTTTCTGTCTCCAACTTGTAATGTCACTTTTTTTGTTAACCAATCCATCATCACTCTCATGTGCATTTATAACTCTGCCAAGTGTCCATTACGAGGAATATTTTCATCTTTGACTATTATGTCACCAACTTTCATATTGCGTCTAAGGGCATTCCACCTCTGTCTAAGAGAAAGATTAGTAAGATGTTCTTTTCTCCATCTGTTTCAAAACTGCTCTGACAGATATTGGATTCTTCTCCAGCGTTTTGTGGCATACAAATCTTCTTGTATGAACTTCCACTCATTTCATGGTGATAAGATGGTTTGGTGTTAAGGGCTCTAAACTTGTGGGATCACTGATGCTATTAACAGTAAGTGGGCGACTGTTTACAATGTACATGGCTTCGTAAAGAAAGGTTCTTAGGGATGCATCATCAAGCCTTCCAGCACTTAGTGCAATAACTTTACATAGCACACTTCTTACTGTCCTGATTTCATGCTCCCATGCGCCTCCAGCATGGCTTGAGCTTGGTGCATTCATAAGGAAGTCACACTGCTGCTTATTTGCTAAGTATGATATCACTTTGTCTTTGTCAATGTCTTGTAGCGCTTTTGTCATTTCATTCTTTGCTCCCAAGAAGTTAGATCCCTGATGTGACCTTATTTGTCTGACCGCTCCACGGATAGCTATGAAACAGTGTAAGGCATTGATAAAAGCGTCTGTTGTCATGTCTTCAAGCATCTCTAAATAAATTTCCCTTGAGCTGAGACATGTGAAGAGAAGGGCATAACGTTTGTACACCTTGCGGCCTTGTTTGGTATTGAAGGGGCCAAAGCAGTCTATGCCCACGTAGGTGAACGGTGGAGAGGGGTCAATGCGGTCACTAGGCAGATCTACCATTCTTTGATCCTCTGGAGGGGCTCGAGCTCTCCTGCACCATACGCATTGTCTGATGTACTTCGCTACTGCTGTAAAGTCTGGCCCTGATGCTGTCTTGTCGTGATAGTGAGTAATAATGAGCCGTGTAATAGCGCCATCTCTAGGGAGTATTACAGGATGCTTTAGCTCAAAATGTGTTACGTGATACGTTTCTCAGTCTACCTCCCACTCTCATTACACCATCTTGGAGGAATGGGTCAAGCTGATAGAGTCTGTTGTTACAGGGTAGCTTTCCTGATTTTTGTTTAAGTTTGTCTATTTCTATCATAAAAGCATTTTGTTGTGCAAGTCTGACAAGGGTTAATGTGGCTTGTCTCCTTTGTTCCACATTTGGAGGCTCTGATGTCTTTATTCTCTTAGCCATTTGTTAAATACGTGCAACAACATTAACTGCAGTAGTCCATTTTGAGAATCTTGACAAGTGATCTGTTATGTCGTATTGTTCTGAAGCCCCAGTATCCAGCACTTGAATAGCCTTTATTTCTGGATCTTCTACCAACAGCTCTGGCATGCTTTGCTCTGTGACTATCTCTCTTTGCCATAAAAAACTTTGAGCCTGTGAGCCAATTTGAGTGGATGAGGTCAGCCGTGTCAATGTAATACCATTGTTCTGGGTTAGTGGTTTGACAGATTCTCTGGACACGATTGGCCACAAAAACATGAAATCTTTTAGCTTTTAGCCTCATTGTTCCCTTGTGAGTCAGTCCAAAAGTATTCTTTGTCAACTTTGAGCTCTAGTTCTCTTTTTACCGTGGAGCTCACAGCAGCTGAAGTAACGGCTGCGGTTAATTCTAGCCTTGGAATGGTGACTATTCTGGTTGGTGCAACCTTTGATTTGCCCATAACTAGAGTGCAGTATACTTGATGTTCACGACTGATGTTCAGTCTCTCATCCAATTCTCCCACCTTAGCTTCAGTTCGATAGGTAGTGGATCATCCCCCCCAATACCCTTTTGACACATTTCTTGCAGCACTCATTTTCCTTCCAAAATGAAATGACCTAGGAACCCTAAGGGATCGTAGAAGGATGCTACAGTAGAGAGAATACCACGTCGTGTCAGTGGTTTCTCATCCAGTGTTACTTGGAAGAAAATTTGTAATTTTCTACGTTCCATCTTGTTGCTGGAAGATCATTGTAGTTGAGGTCAACATCTTTTATCTCAACTAATCGTTCCTTTGCTTCGATTGAGTCTAGAACATCTCTGTTGTTGGAAAGAAACTTGTGAAGGTGTAGCTTTCCCTTAGCACATAAAGCTTGAGCCTCTTTTATAAGCTCAGTTGCTTCACTCTTTTATAAGCAACAGTTTCTACACTCACGAGGCCATCATCCACATAAAAATGTTTTCTGACAAAGTTAGCTGCTAGTCGGTACTCTTCCTCATTTTTATGCCGTAATTAGCACAGCCAGGGGATGAGGATGCCCCAAAGAGATGGACTTTCATGCGGTATTCTGTGGGCTCTAAGTCTGTGTTCCCGTTTTCCCACCAGAGAAACCGCAAATAGTCTCTGTCCTCTGAGCTGATGTGAAATCTATGGGCGTATTCACACCTGCACTGTTTGGTCCACTTTAAACGGACCAGAGTTTGTTTCCCACATTGGTCCGGACCTTTTGTGCAGGTGTGAATACAACAAACGAATTCTGGTGCGGACCAAACAACCGGACCGAGACCCACTTTTTGAGGTGGTCTCGATCCGCTTCCAAACGGACTCTGGTGCGGTTCGCTTCAGGTGTGAATACAGACAGGACCCGAACCAAACCAACTCCAGCATACCTGCGTTTTTTTGGCCTTAACAAGCCACCGTACGTAGCCAGGTATTATGGGAAACATTAACTCCTGACTGCTGCTAACGCGTGGATGCTAAAAACTCTTGGTACTCACTTTGTCTTTGGAGCTCTATTAATAAAACAAATAAGCAGAGCAGTAATGCAGTACGTAGGACCTCCATGTTTCCCTCCATTTCCGGGTCTGTGCAGCGTGTGCCGCTCAAGTCTTTTCTGTCCAATGGGAGCAGCGATCGTCACACACGTGGATATGTGTACAGAATAAAGTTCGCTTGCAAAACGTACAGTGTGAATGCAAACCGCACCAAATGAAAAAAAAATAGTCCGCTAATGATCCGGACCAAACAAGTGGACCAAAGGACTTTTCAGGTGTGAATACACCCTATGAAACATCTTCTCCACATCGCACATGATCGCAATTGGATGCTTACGGAAACGGCATAATACTCCTGTATTATGTACAGAGAGGACATATTTTCTTCTATAATGCTTTGAGCAGGTTTGTCTGATGGAGTGCGGTCTTCGTGGAGAGGCTTTGGAGAGGATTGGATGGCTTTTTGTGCAAATGCTGCATGTGGCTCTGTTTTTACACAGGGTTCCCACACCTTGGTTAACATTAATTCAAGGACCTTCCAAGGACTTTCCAGGACCAATTTTGTTAAATTCAAGGACCACACAGGGCGGCGTTACCTACTGCTACTGCTGAATTAGCCTGGCTTCCACGACTATAAGCTCACAGAAGCTTAGTCTGGCCAAGCTACCATACTACCAGCCTTCTGAGAGGCGGGCTTAACCTGCATCTTTCAGATGCCTCACTGGCGCTGGGGGGAGCTTGTTCCCATCTTTTTGGGAACAGAGATGCTCTATAATGGCAGCATAACTAGACTGACTTTGCTCATGAAATTGAATGTAGCGTTACAGGAAGTATGGGCGGGAAGTAGATGGCTCCTGCATTCTTATAGATGGTTCACTTCTATCTGAAGAAGACTTCAGTATTGAGCACGCATTATTTAGTGTCACTTGTTTTTGCACTCACTTTAGTCAAACTTTTATCTTGATCTCTTAATGGACATTAGGCTGTGGTAGAAAGTAGGCTACACCACATGTAAAATGGATGCAAAACTGCCTAACCACCAAAACTATTCAAGGACTTTCAAGGACGGTGTCTTTTTAATGCCTACTTTCAAAAACTTTCCAGGGCCTTGAACTTATTTTTTCAAAATCACAAACTTTCAAGGATTTCAAGGACCTGTGGGAACCCTGTTTACGGTCTTTGGAGTTGTGACCTTTCCTCAAACATGAAAAACACAGTTTGCCTTCATGAACAAACCTTTTCTTGTCATCTGCAGACATTTCTGTTAGCTTTGGACACTTATGTATGGTGTGGTTCTCCCCACAGCAGATACACTTGTTTGTGCTTGAGTTTTGTGGTAGGGTGTCTGTTTTCTTTTGTTTATCAGTGTCTTTTGGTTTGATTTCTTCTATGTTGGGCTTTGTTGTGGTGGTTGAGGTGTCTGAAGCCTTTACGTTGGTAACAAATGCATTTGCTTTTGTGCGTTTTATTTCTCTTACTGGGGTTTCGGCAGGTGACTTAAGAGCATGTAAGGACGACACAGGATTACAAGCTATGCAAGCCTCCTTTGTTACAAAGGAGGAGAAGTCTCCTAAGCTTGGGTAGTCTTTACCTGTGTCCAGCTGCTCTGTTACAAGACGGTTCCACCTGGATGTTATCCAGTCCGGAAGCTTTAGAAGCAACTTCTGGTTCTCCTCGCAATCGTTTAACACTTGTAGGCCCTTAATGTCAGGCATTGCATTGTTACAGGTCATTAGGAAGTCACTGAATTCTCTCAGTTTGATATATTCCTTTCCACCTATTTTTGGCCGATTATTAAGTTTATCTCTGAAGGCGCATTGCACTACAAATGAATGCCCATATCTTGCATTGAGTCTGTCCCATGCCTGTTTATAAGCATCTTCATCTTCTCGATAAAAGCTGCCTTCAACACCGTAGGCTCTGGAGTAGGTAACCGAGTGAGAGTTATTGACTCTGTTTTTGCAGAAGTGTTTGCAGAATGGCTGACTCAGTTTTTGTGTTTTGCTGGTCATCAACATTCAATGTAAGATGTGGATAGGCTAGGACTTACTTTGCTGTGTGCATGTCTCTCACTCTTTTCTTTTACCTCCTCTTCAGTGTAGACCAGGGGTGCCCAACCATTTTCTAACCAAGAGTCAAAACACAGGGCCATATGTTTTAAATTCTGAATGCCAACATTTATTGTGCACCTACGGAACCTTACTTATGCACATAACAGACAGAGCAGCACTCTAAAATAATAATGCCTAATACAACATGAAAACAAGAACAGTTCTCTACCTAGTGGGACTTCTGGCACTGGGAGGAGGCAGTAAGTTTCTCGTAGTCAGGACAGTAGGAGCTGAGAGCCAGCCTTAAGCAGGCCGCAAGATGATAATCAGTCATTGTGGATCTGTACTTGGACTTGATGATTTTCATGTGTGAAAAGGCAGACTCACACAGATATGTTGATCCAAAAAGGGAAGTCAAATTCAGTGCACATTGTCTGAGGTTGGGATACTTCTCTTCCAGCAGCAGATTCCAGAATTTCACACTCATGCCAGGCGTTGCTCTGGATTTGGTCTCAATGTCATTTTGCAGTGTGAGAATCTCATTCTCAACAGCACAGCCATCCAGGTTGAACAGTGATACTATTTTGGATGAAAGGCATTCCACGTCGACATTTTCACCAAATGGAAAACAGAGAAAGCTGGCTACAGGCTGAATGGTTGCAAAGTCAGTAAATCGCCTCTCAAACTCAAGATGCTCTGCACTTGTTGCTCATAACGACTGTGTTCCACACAGGCTTTGCCCTGGCGCTTAAGTTCTGCAGGATAACAGGTGTAACTTGCATTTAAAGGTGTTCACAGAACTGATCATGTTCATGATGTGTTTTTCTTTGCCCTGCAGCTCTAAATTCAAGTCATTGAGCTTGTTTGTCAGATCTGTAAGGAAAGCTAAATCCATCAGCCACTGGCTGTCTTCTAGCTGTGCATATTCATGGTTTGAGAGTGTCAGGAATTCTTTTATTTCTGGCAGAAGTTCATAGAATCGTTCAAGAAACTTGCCTCTGCTCAACCACCTCACGTCCGTGTGCAGCAGCAGATCGGAGTGTTCTGCACCCGTCTCCTCCAGCTGGGCACGGAATAGCCGCCTCTGTAAACTCCTGGCCCGAACAGAGCACGCAATTTTCGTAGCTACATCCATGACATCTTTCATGTTTAGAATCTTCCCACACAGCCCCTGCTGATGAATTATGCAGTGGTAGTTTAAAAAATCAGGGAAAGATTCCGACTGTTTGCACAAAGCAACGAATCCAGCAGTACGCCCAACCAACGATGGAGCCCCATCAGTTGTGATCGAGACAAGTTTAAAGAGGGGCAAATGGCTCTTAGTGACAAACTCCATAAAAATGTCAAAAATATCCACTCCTCTCGTGTGTCCTTTCAGAGGCAAAATGGTAAGTAGCTCTTCCTTTGCACTCATGTCCTGAAAAACCATTCTAATAAACACACATAACTGAGCCACATCCACAGCATCAGTTGATTTGTCAAATTGTAAAGAAAAACAGAGACATGTGTCAATATCATTTTTCAACTGCTGTTCAACATCCTCTGACGTTGCCTCGCACCGCCGTGTAACGGTGTTTCTGGACGACTGCTAACTGCTACGGCTATTGTGACTGCTTTGCTCTTGTTGTTAGGTCTCGTAAAAATGGCCTGTTTTGCCGCTAACTGTTTCCTTAGTTCTTGGACTTTCTGCGTGCGCAGAGCTGATTTAGCCGGGAATTCTGTAGCATACCTCCTGTGAACGTTAGTGAAATGTCGCTCCAAATTGCCCTTCTTTGGGATGGCCACGCTTGCATTGCAGATGAGACATCGATTTTGAATTTGAATAAACAAAAAAGTAGTCCTCTTCCCACTCTGAATGAAAGTGGTATTTTTTCTCTTTTTTTTGTTCCGCCATGTTAGATTTTGGTGTATTTTCTGATGTATTACTATACTGAGTCTTATAGTGTTCACTATTTCATGTTCAAGCTATTTACCATATGTGTAGTTATTTAGTCACACTTCTGATCCCCTGTCCCCCTCTCGAGATGACTCTCTTGTTTTAGTACTTGTTTATCCACTTGGTGGATCCCTAGGCCTCATTATTAACGGCTCTAGGCCTTCAAGGTCACCTACGTGGCATGCTCGCCACATTGGTCTGGTTATCTTTGTTGGGTATAAATCGTCCTGCACTCTGTGCAAGACTCAGACTTCATTCAGATTTTCTTCAGACTTATACAGATTTTCCTCAGACTTCATTTGGACCTTTTTCAGACTTCTACGGACATTCTTAGACATTCATTTTGACTTCGTTTAGAATTCTCGCAGGTATGCTTTATACCTTTGTTAGACTCGTTTCAGACTCGACTTAGACCACTCTTTTTAGCCTATATGGCTCATGTTCTCTTACGGAGACCTCCTTGATGGTTTTTTATTATTTCTCATTATTCTTTTTGTAACTCTTATTTATGCTATATATAATAAATGTAAGTGCAATTGATTTTTGGCATCTGTGGCTGTTTTTGCGAAACCCCACAAGAATGACACAACGTAGACAAACAGATAGTTTGTAACCATCTGTACACACAGCTAGAAGATTCTTTATTAGACGCAAAATCTTCTTTAGAATCTTTCAGCCATTATTCACTGTGGTGTTCTACTCGGGCTTCTTAACGCTTTTTAGAGAGAGTCTTTAGTTGTAACCTAGCAACCTTACCAAACCATACCCAGCATGCACCAGATAAAACTCGCGTTCATTATTATTATTTTTTATGATTATGTTATGTTACCTTATGATTATTAATTATTATTATTGTTATGATTATTATTATGATTATTATGAAAATACACACTGACCTCTTGTGAACGGTGATGTATACTTTTGTAAGTTTTTGTCATGAATGAATGGCTACATGACATTCTCGCGATCGACTGAAACTCCGCCTGTGATCGACTGGTAGACTGCGATCGACTGGTTGGGCACCCGTGGTGTAGACTTTCAGCTTTGCTTGCATTACTTCAATGTCTCTTTGGTTTTCAAGCCTTTTCAGTTGTTGATGATGAGTTTCAATGGCTTCTTCCATCTCTATTTCAGCTATCTTTGCAGCTAGTTGGGCGGCTGTCTCTGCTCTCTTGTTTGAGATGCTAGGTGACTCTGAGAGATGATCAGAATGAGGGCTGCACGCAGTAACCCTGGAGGTAGTTGATCCATATATTGATCTGGTATATTCATTATCAAGGAGCATGCGCAATATTTCCTTTACTGCTACAGCATCAAAGTCACTTTCTTCTTCTGTTAGCCGTACTCTCATTAACTGAGTTACAGCTGAACATGCATCAACCTTTCTCCGAATGTCCTGACCTGGAGATGTTCCCTTTCTTATATTGTCATACTGGTCTTTAGTTCAGAGTCAAGCATCTCAACATCATCATTGAAACTTTCTCTCCTTTTGGGATAATTCTTGCTCTTTGAGTTCCTGCATTTTAGGTGTAACATGTCTTTCACGGGAGGATTTCTTTATTTCCTTTGGTCTCACATCTTTCTTCACATAACTCACCTTGTTCTTGTGGCTTGTTATTGATTTGTAGTCAATACAAAGAAGTCCTGCCAGAAGGGCATTGCAGTAGTCAAGGCGTGAGAGTACCATAGCCTTGAACCAGCAATTGGGAGGCTTGTTGAGTTGGGTATGGTCTGATCTTTCTGATATTGAATAGTGCAAAGCGGCAGGCCCGGGCAACAGAGGCAACATGGTCGTTGAAGGTTAGCTGATCATCAATCATAACACCTAGGTTCCTGGCTACCCGAGAGGAAGCAAGACACAAGGAGCCAGAGTTGATGCATTCTCCTGGTGTCTATGGTGTTTTGAATTTTGTCATTATAGAAAGCTTTCTTTGCAGCAGTGACATCAGATGAGAAGGAAGAGAGCCATTGCCTTTCAGCTGCTCTGAGGTTTGTACGCTGTTGATGGATGGAATCATCAAGCCAAGGATGTGGTTGGGAGGGCCGAGCTGTTTTGGTGGATAGGGGACATAGCCTATCAAGACACGTCCTCAGGGTAGAGCACAGAGACTCAGTGGCATCATTAACCTCAAGTGAGGAGAATGTACATGCTGGTGGAAGAGCATTGGCAGCAAGAGAAGCAAAGTGAGAGGGAGAGAGATTGCGGAGATTGTGGCGGAAAGATACCAGAGGAGAGAAGGACCGAGATACTACGGGGAGACGTAAGATGAACTGAATGAAGTAGTGGTCCGAGAGGTGCAGAGGTGTAATAGTCAGGGATTCCGTAGAGCAGTTGCGAATGAGTACAAGATCCAGTTCCTTGCCTGCTTTGTGAGTTGGAGGACTATGAACCAGCTATAGATCAAAGGAATGGATGAGTGAAAGGAGGTCAGACGAGCTTGGGTTGTCCAGGTGTAGATTCATGTCGACAAAGACAAGTAAGGGGCAGTCATGCTCTGGAATGGATGAGAGCAGTGTGTCAAACTTGTCTAAAAAGTCTCCTAGTTGCCCAGGAGGGCGATACATGACAACCAGGTAGATTTTGACAGGTGCTGTCACCAGAGTGGCATGGTATTCAAAGGAGTTGTATATAGCTTCGGGTACCAGTTGGTTGTATTTCCACTTGTTGGAGATTAGCAGGCCTGTCCCACCGTCACATCCTGATGGACGAGAGGTATGAGAGAAAGTGTGGTTGACAGAGAGTGCCGCTTTGCGGGCATCTTGGCACATATCTAAAGAGGAAAAGAGTTAGATTATCATA
>JAGFZM010000021.1:1474863-1488100 GCA_017657215.1 Limnothrissa miodon
AAAACGAGTGCAGGGATAATGCGAGAGGATTCTTATGAATATTAATGATATGCAAACGTATCACCTCTGATTGGCTAACAGCACTGTGACGCTCCCTCTAGTGGGTCTGTCTGCAGGCAGCCTAATAATGTATTGTTGAGGGCGGGCTAACTGCATAGCTAATGTTCAAAGTGACGTAGGCTTGCACGGCTTTTCCTACAGGGGTAGGAGAGCATTTTGAAGTTGAGCATGCAAGTGCAACTTGGGCTGACCTATGGTAATGTAAAAATCAAGTATTAAACGGTTTATTTTGGAAGGAGACCTTTAAAGAAGATCTGATGATATATCTAAAACAGATATAGAAATCAAATTCTCTCTGAAAAAACTGTCAGAAAACTGATGACTGTAAGGAATGACTGTAAGGAAAGAGTGTGCTTGTAGTTCATGAATAGTATACAAACCTCAAAGAGGTTACGGATGGCATGCCAGTCCTCAAATTTAAAAACCGAGTCCCTCCAGACATTCCTCCTCCGTCTCTCCTTCTGAAAAGGCCAACTGGACATTCCGGCAATTCCCCTCAGTAAGTCTGTCGCCCCCAACTAAAATCTTGTGCAGTCCATCAGGGCATCTTGGCACATATCTAAAGAGGAAAAGAGTTAGATTATCATACAGAAAAGTTTGATTATCAATTTAAACACAATCAGTTTTTCTTACAAGCCCTCAGAGGAAAACTTTTAAAAACTTTTAAAAATCCTGGTCCTTAAATCAATGAGTAAATCTAATTCATGTTTGGAGAACTGCTAATGTGATTATTGAATGACATTGATATTTACTCCTTCTGAAGATGCTGGAGCACATCCACCAAGTCAGCAGTTTGTGTCTCATCCTTGAGTAGAAGTCCACGTGGGTACTATAGTTAGACTTTTCATCTACTATTTGCACTCTGATACTACACAAAATGTGTTTCATTTGATAGTTTAAGAACCAGAAACATACATGTGTTGAGGGCTGGGTCATCTCTTCAGAGAGAACTGGTGGGGGATGTGGTAAACGACTACACTCGAAAAGATCTTGAACGGCTCCAAATAATTTGTTAGGATACGGCTTACCAACACAACAAATTCCCGTCTCGTACTGGCTTGAGTGTCAGGTCCAGGAAGCAACTGCCCGAGATCGTAACTGGTCAAAGTCTTTTCTATTTTTTCTTGGTCCAAGTGGAGTGAGTTGACTCTGTCGATGACACACATGTGGTGGATCCAGTGTATGGACTTGTTGGTGTGTCTGAATGTAAAAGTCCAGATTATCAAATATTATAGAGTATGTTGGAGGTGTAGGAGAGGTTAAGTGGACTGGAGCAGACAATGGAGCAATACCAAAATCAGCCATGTCTTCATCTGACAGTCCACTAAAAGTGAATACGTCCAGGGCATTCACCTCCTTGCTAGTGGCGGTGCTTGTTGTTGGGGCGGTCTCTGCTGTTGTGTCTTTAGGAAAATAAAAAGAACTTACTTTATAAGGACAGGTCTTCAAGGCTATTTTGAATGATTCAAAAATTACTCCAAGTCCTGCTTCGATTACTTTACTGGGCGCATCCAGAACTGTGCGAGTTCTTTTTGCTTGCCAACTGCATTGCTGTGCGCTGTACAGATGCCCAGTTTGGCCAGTCGCTGGAAAGCTGCCTTTTTTGCCACTCCATACAATAACACAGAGGTCACATAATAGGCCAGAGCTGATAAACAGGGTTCTATTCCCCGTAAGGCAACGGAGGCTGCAGCACAAATGTGTGGAATGGAATCTTTAGCCATTTTTGACAGTAGGCTGAACAAGACAGGTGAAAGCCGCTTCAGGTCATCATGCAATTCTTGGAAGATAAATGATTGACCTCCACAGTATGCAATGATTCTGCTGGTTACAGAGGGCCACACAGTCAGCCTCCACTTCCTCCACTTAGAGTGAGGGCCATAGGTGATCACAATCTGAAAAAAAGGTAGTACAGGTCAGGATGATAATTATGTTTATTACAAACATGGTACAACTGCCAGAGAGGTAGTAGGTCTATAATGGAATGAATTCAGGGGAGGGTCTCCATAAATAAGTTAAAGTTGTGACTCTCCTTCTGCCTTATTGACATGGATGTAATCACCAAACAAAAACCCATTAGCTTCCAATGTGACGTGAAGCCCAAATAAGACATTATCGTACTGCAAGTGTGTGGAGTGTATGCCTCATCAGTGCAACTACAATAAGGTCAAGTATAATCCCGCACATCCAAATACAGAAGTCGAGTGTAGGATCAAAAAACATGTAGAAGTATATAAACAGAGATGATCCGCACAGTGAAGAGCTCTATGGCACTGATATGAAAAATAAGTAAATGGGCTCATGTGTATGGATCATCTTTGTTGACTTTATCAGTAAGTAGCCAACACTGTTGCTAACGTTACTACCTTCGCCTACTGGAGGCAGACACTAGCTACTCACATAACATTAGGGGATGGGAAAAGTTGGAGACTCTCGAGGATATGGACAATGTAATTAAGTGGCAATTTAAAGTTCGTTGTGTAATTACGTGGATGCATGACTGATTTGTTTTAATGCATAAAAACAGCATGACATCGACTGACAGAGAAACGATTTCTTGTGTAAGTTAACGTAGTCTACTTTCCCTACCTCGGTCACACTGACACTGCTTCTTGTTGGCACTGGCAAATCGGCTGATGTTCTGGACTTCTTCACGGTCTCTTTTGTCGGTGGAGCCAGAAGCAGTGTCATCTTGCTCCAGACAGGTCTCCACAGTGGCGCCAGCAGAATATTTTTCTAGGGGTGGCTAGTGGGGGCCAGAGCAAATCTCAGGGTGGCATACCAAACTAAAGTCCATCATAAAATATAATGCTATAGATTCTGATAATGTAATGATGTATACAAGATATTAGGTGCAGGTCAGTATTCAATGACTTGCTATTATCTCTTGAATATAGCACTCAAAAATACAATCCTGTTTATGATATGTCCCGTTTTCTTTTCATCATCACCCTAGGCAGATTCACATAGCCATTTCGCATTAGTTAGCTATGGTAGACTAACATTCCCGCTTAGCAAAGCTAGCATGAAAAACTTAATTAACAACGTTAATTTTAGTGACATAATATGCAAAACTCGTGGGCATATGCATATTCATGTATTACTGTGCTACTGAAAATTGCCATTGTGTGACTCTGCACGAGTTCGGTGGCGCTATGGAGCGGAAAATTCACAGCACAACTTTGCTCACGCATATACATCTCTTGTTGCAGCGTATACACATGCATCTTAATTTTCTCTCATTAAAAATATTGTTCTGCGATTCTTATAGCACACATTTTGGCTAGACCTAATGAGAGTTAAAGTTAGCCTACAGGCTAATAGTCCATCGCTGAAATGCAAGATTAAAAGCGCCATTGTCGAGTAGGCCTACACTCAACAAGGGCGCGTCTTCTAAACAACAGCCCAATGGAACGAATGAGAAGCCTAATTTTGTTTAAGTTTTTTGCCATTAGGTGGCAGACAGGTCATACTTCCCTGGATTACAAAAAGTCGACCATAGTATACACGAAAAAGGCCACTGCAGGGCTGATGACGGCACATAGGGTAATAATTGAACGTTACCCTACTATTTAAACAAAACCTGTTAAGCCAACCAGTTGCAATAATAAAATAAACCAGCGCGCTTACCTGTTCTGATCCTCATCTCAGAAAACTCATGTGGTAGGCTACTAATTAAGCAGCCTGAATATCCAGTTAGTTCCAATGCCCTATTCTTCAAAGTGTACGTGACACCCCATCTTAAAAGGTGCACATTCCTGCGTTATATGTTTTTGATCGTCTTTTTGGATTATGATTGTGTGTATGTGGACAAGATCCAACAAGGTAGGCTAAACTGTTTTCTAGTCATGGCTGTATCTGGAACGAGATTGGCAGCGACTGAACATTAAGTCAGATCTATCAGTAGACTGGTTTAAGAAACCAAATCAAAATTATGCCGTCTCAACAACGTTGACAACTGCCACTGACCTCACTCCTCGCTGGGCTGCTGCTGACAAAGCTGGTTTTGAATGCAGCACATAGCCTAAGTAATGAAGTCCCTATGACTTAACATTCTGTAAAACCGTACTTATAACTAACATGTCATTCACTGTGTGCATTGTTTTATCAGAGCATTGTTTCACCATAAAAGCAATTTTCTCTCCGGCCACACAATTAACGTAGCTTCACACTTGTTTCCTTGCCTGCATACTGTAACGTTGATGCTATCTGTAAGCTCTAAGAAACTGCAGCAAATTAAGGTGTCCGATGGTCCAGAGCTACTAATAGTTGTTTTTTTTTTAAATGACGGGAACCCTGCACTTAAATTATTGACAAAAAAGGAGCAAATATCTCACTTTTTTTTCCGGTGGACGTCTATGATGGCTGGTAAGTTGATCTCGCAAGGAGCAGACGTTGCATGGGTGGTGGGGGAGGGGGGTTGTTATGTGAAGTTTGCGAGGATGGCAAAAGCAGCGCTGCTGTTTGTATCTCCTCCCATTTCAAAATTGTTTTTACATTGTGGATAATATAATCTAGTCTGTATTGTATTTTCACAAATATGCATTATTAAAATTTTCTTAGGGGTGGCAAAGGGGTGGCTGAGGACTGGGTCTCCACAGCCACTGCTGTCTCCTTCTCTTTCCATCCGAGTAACACTTCGTTGCCTCGCAGTATCCTCGTAATAGTATAGGGATGGAAACAGAGCCGTATGTAATCTCATCGCCCCCTGCTGGTTGCGTTCCAACCTCATCAAAATGAATGGGATTTTCTCTTCAGAAAATTATATTTCAGTTCACACTCAAAAGTTACGATTGTGGCTTTCGATTTTAAAAAATAATGCCAAAATTTCGCACAAGATCTTTACAGTTAGTAGATCATTCCAATATATGGGCTGAAAAATATGTCTGATGTACAAGTTCGGTGTCATGTCTTTGTCAACCCGAGCTTTAACAATTGGGATGCAATGTTATCCTGCTCCTTTTTGTCGAATATCAGCTTGCTGTTCCCAAGAGCGCCAACAACTCTTAAATTTGTTTTACGAAGCCTGAAGCTGTCATTCACAGCCATCTTCCTCGCCTTCTTCTTCTTCTTCTTCTAGTTTATTGGCGGTTGGCATCCGCAAAGTTGCATTACCGCCACCAACTGTACAATTGTGAAACTACAGGTAATGGAGCATCGATGAAGGCATCTTCCTCTTGAGACCGGGGGCCTGTACCATAGATATATCAATGGCCTGTACTACGAAGCGGGGTTACTGGCTTATCAGGGTAACTTCGAGAGTAACTTTATCACATGTGGCATAACTTTCCGATTAACCCATACTACGAAACATGAAGGTATTATAAAACCTGGAGAAAGTGACCCGCCCCCATTCATTTCAATGAGAAATGCTAGGCTAGGGAATTCAGCCAAAATTGAACTTTTTTTCATCATTTAAAATGGAGTTTCGTGAAGCATATTTCCGGTACCATTTTACTTGGCCAATTATATAATGGATTACTGATTGACGTAAGGTTGAGCAGTAAGCTATATGGATGACAGGAATTGGCTGTTTACACGGTAGCCTACTTTGGATGTTACACATTGGATGTTTAGGCTACTTCGTTTGTGAATGCGCACTGTTTGTCCTGCCTTTAGCAGCACGCCCATGAACTTAATGCCCACCCCAAATGTGTATGTTAATATGATTGGTTGGCTTAAACCCACTATGTGTAAGTTTTATTTTTTTTCGTATGAGAATTTCTCCCATCTATTGGCGAAGTGGTATACTGCACACGTCTGAATAAAATGTATTAGCCCTTCCCTTCCCACGGTCCTCATTTTGAAAATGGATATTCTCCTTTGGTACCCAGCCACATCTATATATATATGGAAATTACCAAGTTTACGGGAACACTACAATTTATTCATGGAGGTAATTACCATCGTTTTGCATTATATTTTTAAAATAAAAAATGTATTTTTAATAAAAGAAGATGAAGATTAATATAAGATAAATCCTACACATAGTGGCTTTAATTTACCTTTTCTGGTGCTGTTTGCAAAGTTTCTACAAGAACATGCATGGTGAGAGCGCATATTATGTGTGGTTTGTTTTTAACGTGCTTTTCGTCTTGAACTTGTGGGTCTAAATCCAATGGGCGTCTCTTGATAGGCGTCTACTATGAATAAATTATTATCAACATGCACACGCAATGGAGCTCGTGCATGAGCTGAGTTTTGGTCACCCACCAATCAGCATTTGGAAAATGGTACCGGATTCGATGTAATTTATGGAAAATGGCGACGAGGAAGTGGCATGCTAATTGGCTGAAGCTAACCGAGAGGGGTCTAGCTGTAGACACTGTGGAAACACGTGACCTCTTCAGTTGGAGGAAACACGTCACCGCTATAGAGACTCAAGAGCAAGCTGCATATGCTACGCACGTTTATCGTGAAGGTTGGTATGAATTATTTCTACACAAATATGGCTGTGGAGGACAGGTAGTTCCGCTTAATGAGGAGCTCCACAGAGTCTGCAGCTAGATGCTCTTGCACATATGTCCTATTTCTATCAGTATTGGCTAGTTCATGTATGTCACTAGCATGAATTATGGATCCCTAAACTGTGTGTTTGAGTGCTATCTCCATATGGATGCATGGCTTAAAGTTTTCTGTCCTATGACGGATATCCGTCAACCGGACGTGCTAGAGGTCAATAACAAAACTGATGCGTATTAATTGGAAGTCAGTGGATTATCATGAAGTGTTTCATGCGCTAGTAGAAGCTCAAAATGTTGAAAAACGGTGCTTAACGCCTACACATTGCTTAAACAAACGAAATAGTAAAGACGCATAGGTTCAAAGCTGCAGGCTGTAGCTGCGAGTGAATAGGCTCTTTTATGGCAGTATAATCCCCTATCACAAATAATGAAATATGGTGTTGTAGAAGGCTACAGTCAGGGCTCTCAACCCTCACGTATTGGCTGTTAAACTCACTCATTTCAACTTCTCCCGTTCTCACACCCGCTTTGCGATTTCTCACGTTTAGGAATTAGGCTATTATTTT
Organism: Limnothrissa miodon; assembly: GCA_017657215.1. Taxonomy (NCBI): domain Eukaryota; kingdom Metazoa; phylum Chordata; class Actinopteri; order Clupeiformes; family Clupeidae; genus Limnothrissa; species Limnothrissa miodon. Next base: position 1,481,954 of record JAGFZM010000021.1, read on the forward strand.
TACCGCACAGAAATTCACTGAACTTAGGAAAAAAATTTACAGATTCAAACTTTATCAAACTCAATAAATCTTAAACAAAACGAACTATGCTAAAGGCGATGACGTTGAACTCTAGCGCCTAATCTGAAATAGCATACGTCACGACCAAGCAGTAACCATTGGTTGAAGCAGAAAGTATCCCGCCCACCGTCATGAAAACGAATGCCTATGGCTGGTTCTCAGACGCTTTGAACGAAGTGAAACAAAGTATCATATCAGGCTAGCTTCGAGCATTAACCACATCAAACCAGGGGAACCTTGGGTCGGTTTCAGCTCGTTAAACGCCAGAGAGAGACGGGGGTGTGCGTGCTGGAAGAAGATTCCGGAAGAGCTCACACGAACAACCCGTACTCCTCTACCTCGCCAGAGGTCAAGAGAGGGAAGGCCTACGAGTGGAACTGTGTACCTGAGCCTAGAAGATAATCAGTGATCATCAAGTAGGAGATACTGCCACACACAAAATGGCAAATAAATCTTGAGAAATATTTTAGCTTGTGATGCAATCCTTAGGAGCTAACATAATGATGTAAAGGGTCAATTACACAAAGTTAATAGGAAATGGAAACAGACGCGCACACACACACATTAGAAATCTGAGTGACCAGGGTTTATTTAACTGTGTCTGTCTCAGCGCCCATATAAATTAGATCTTTTCCCTTGACGCAATCATCTTGGATACACACACACTTTCTCAATCCTCCTCTCCGAACTGCTTGCGGTATACAGTATTAGGGTGTGATCAGAAGATTATCAGGGTGGAGAGGGACTTACATCAGCCCTGGAATGGGTGCAGGAGACAGTGGGATCTAAGAGAGGAACGTTAAATTAATGACAGAATGACAGAGGGAGACATGTGGAACACCTCCCAGCCTTCTTGAGGGCAGCACCCCTAAATCCCAGTAGTAGGGTGGAAACATCCTCCACCTTGTTAACCCTGAGTTAGACTGTATGGATCAGGTTTGGGATGAAATACATCTGCCTCCAAGAGGACGAAGAGAAACTCATCCGTGTGTGTATGTGTGTGTGGGTGGTGTGGGCAGTACATTTTAGTAAGAAAGGAATTATCACTGATGTGATTGCACAGCTCTATAGAAGGTAAATAAAGTCACCAAGTCGCTGTCTAAAAAATGCTATGAATAAACCTTGTAAAGCTTGTACAGCCAGCGAAAGACATGCTTGTGAAATGAGACTGTAGGCAACAACCTGTTTCTCCCAATCTCTTTTATCACCTTTCAGCTATTTAAAATGGTCAAACTTTTGAATCTCAAACAGCACTAACTTTTTTTCTAGGCCTACGTTACGTGCAACAAAAATGTTGTAGGCGAGCAAAAGGTTTGCAGTCTAGCCTATAGATGTCACTAGAAGACCATTCTAGTGAGGACCTAGAATTATTATTCTAGTCATGTTGGGAATGTCATTTTGGATGTTGTGCCTATGTTTTCCCGTGCGATGGCAGTATTATCCGTGATTCGTTTGTGGTGATATTTCTGAATGAGGTAAACTGTGCTGTTTTGAATGAAATCAGTTGGATGTGTTTTCTGTCACTTAAGTCTTCATCTTTTTTTTTAATTATGCAGCTCAATGATTAGCTTACTAGCCCATAATAGGCTATAGGCTAGAGGCAGGGGGTAAATGACATGACAGAAGCGTGCAGGCTCCTAACCCTCTCTGATCTGGAGTACACACACACCAACTCTCTGTCTATCTCTAATACACACCTACACACACATTTACACGGAAACCCACTCACACATGCCTGAGACTCTCCCCTGACTCCAGTCACATACTTACAGTCAGACACTCTCCTGAGATGGAGAGTCACTCAGGACAGCTGGTTATTATGTTACAAAACATTATGTTGTGTTTATGGTAAATGTATACAACATATGTCTCACTCTAAAACTAGAACAAAGCAACAACCATGTGGTATATGCACCACAATGAATCCAGATTCAGAGGGACATGTACCTGGGTATTTATGAAAACATGCACGATTAAATGTGTGGCCTTTAAGACGAAGATCTCTTTTTGCTATAGTTTAAGCTATTTAGTTATTAAGTCTGCATGCATTTTAACTCATTATGCTGGCGCAAATCAGTAAACACAAGACACTAACTGATTTCGCTAGGGCTTTGTGGGAGCCAGCAAGTGTGTTGAATGAGTGCAAAGGCTGTGTCATGAATGTTCCGAGCTCACAGATTTTTCCATGTGTTCCATGGAGTGTAATTCTATTTTAGCACTCGGGAAGGATTCCTGCAGGTCTCTCATGCGTGTGGTAAAGGCACAAGTGTGTCAGTACCCCCAACCCACCCTGCCACACACACACACACAGAGAGAAAGAGAGACTCAAACCATTCTCCTCCATCCTCCTTTTGCAGGCCACCAAGCCTCTTGCGCTGTGCCAATCATAACCAGTGACCTCAGCACTACCTCTCCCCTTCTGTCCAGGCCAGTGACAGATTGACCTCCCCTCTCCACCAATCAGGGATTGCACCATTCGATTACACCGCCCCACCACTCCCGACCCTGTTCAAATTTGTTGGGGCAGGACGTGTTCCTTCATAGGACACTGAGCATGTGAGATTGCCTTCTCTCTGGGTCTGATCCTCTGACAGGCCTTTGGACCGAGGGTCAGCATCCTCCCTTGCATAAGCTAAGCCTTGGACAAGACCAATGCACGCCATTTTTCTCTGGCCAGGAGCAGAGCCAGATCAATCGGCTGCTATTAGAGAGGAAAGAGTTGGTGGAAGGGCCACAGAGCAACTATGGGTGCCCCGCCACGGGAACTGCAAATAATGATAGAGTATCTGTATGGAGGAGAACTACAGTCTGAACCCACTCTTGGCACTAGCAAGGCTGGAATATCCAGTTTAGTTTAATGCTAAACTGCATTAGTGAAGCTCCTATTTTTGTCCTTTCCTCTGTACACTGTGGTATATGTTGTGTGTGATTTTTTAAGTTGCTGGGACCTTTAATTTCCCCTTGGGGATCAATAAAGTATCTATCTATCTATCTGAAGCATAATAACAAAGTCATGCACATAGTTTGCATCAATGAATACAAATTATGTGATAATGTGTTAAATCAGGGATATAAGATAGTTACAAATTTTTCACTTTCATATTCAGCAACATTATTTGCATTAGAAAGTTTGTTGTGAAAGCATTAGAAAGCTAAGTGTGCCCCTGTTTTAGGTGGTAGTATTTGCTTAATGCTTGCAGAAAAAGCTGTCATCGACAGAGACAGTGATTTTAAGCAGTGTTTAAACCAACAATATGGGGTCAGGAAGGGTTTGTGTGTGTAGACATACCGCCAAGTCTGGTCTGCCGTTGCTTTTAGTTTTGCTTCACTGAATGTGAAGCACGCTTGTTTTATTCTGCCATTTTAATTGAGATGAACTTGTTGAGTATCTTGAGAGGGCACAAGAGTTTACATGGAGAGGGTTACCACTTGTATTGGAGGGAGAACGGTGCAAGGACATGAATGTGTCCATTATGAGTCTGCAAAGACAAGTCGTAAGCAAGCAAGTGTGAGTGAGTGTAGTGCAAGCCAGGGAAACTGGGTTAAGGAGTTCAGACCCGCCAGCAAACACCAACCCACCACTGTTCCCTCCTCCTCCTCCTCCTCCACCTCCGCTCCTCCCCTCCCCAGCTCTCTAAAGAATAACCTCAATCCCACCACCCAACCCTCCTCTCGCCCTTCCAAACACGCAAACCTGGGGTTTTGACATCACTGCAAATTAAATGACTGAAATTCACTTAATTGACTGTTACGGGGAGGGTGCACAAGAACTTATTGGAAAAACATGGCCCAGTGGCACATGAGGATTGGAGCTCTTCCCCGTAATTCCCGATACGACCCACCCCCATCCCAACCCCAACCTTGAACATCTTCACACACACACACACACACACATGCATGGCAGGCGAGTTCCAGCTAGGGTGAGACAAGAGGGAAGAAGGGTCATGGCAGGAGCATGAACAGGCCCTTCTCAGACTGTCTCAGCGTTGGAACTTCTTCAAGTGACCCACGTGCAGACACCTCCCAAGATATGCCTCCTCTGGGGGTAACTTCCTATTCCTCCCCTTTGAGCTCAGGATTGGGGGAGATTGGGGGGGGGGGGGGGGGTGAGGACAACAGAGCCACTCTGTCTTTCTATGCACTTTAGCATCAGCTGTGGAAACAAGCTGTCCGAGTCTGATTCTCAAACTCTCATAAGGGACAGAGGGTTCCAGACACAGAGAGTTCTGGAATGCTTCACAGGCTGTGGCACGTCACATTGGTGCAGTGTTATGCTGGGGTGTTGTGTTTTGTTATGTGGCAATGCAAGAAGGTGTTGGACGGCTTACTTTACAGGTACTATGCTGGTGACACTGGAAACTTTGGGTTCACTTCGGTAGTTGCATTCAAAACCACAGTCTTTAAGGTCACACTTGCTCCCTCCCTTTCTCACTCTCTTTCTCTCTCTCACACACACACACACACATGGTGTGCTGGTGTGAAATCTGGATGCTGCCCGTACATGCCCTGTATGAATGGGAGAGCCAGTGCAATCCATCATCGCCGTGTTCTGCCTGTACTTGCGGTGTGGCGTGGGAGTGATTGCCAACACGTCTTTCAAACGTAGACAAGATGAGGTGGAGCGTGGCCAAACACACAGCCATTGCCACAACGCACTTGTCTGTCCAAACATCAGGATTTTTTTTTGTTATAAGATGCAGATTTCAGTCCCCAAAATATGTTGCATATTTCTGTTGTCAATGAGGAAGAGAAACAGTAACCATGAACACATGGTCTCTCTTGCTCTTTGTCTCAAAAAAAGATTGATTAAAAAATAATTATTATAATGAATTATAGATTATAATTAGTTGCTAGTGATTTTTCCAGCGATAACTAAAGGTTACACTTTTCTAACCTAGTTTTCAACCAGTTAATCATAAATCTAGATCCTGCCAAAATGGTCACCTGAGTTGACTATATTTCTCTGAGCTTCTCTTTGGACTATGTCATTTGCTACACATTTTAAAGTTTGTTTGAAGTGAACAAGCTGCCTGACATTGACCTGCTTCATTGTCTGTTGCCACAGTTGCCTTGTGCAATTTTCACCTGTGTTTTCTTCTGTCATCACTTGTGTTGGGAATGGGCCCGCTGATGGGGTGACATTTGAATAGGCTTTGAATGATGTCTGAGAGCGAGGAAAGTGGCCTGGTTCTGTGCTGACCCACATTCAGTGAAAGAGGACATTTTCACGACAAGGCGAGGTAGGGTGGGGCAGGGTGGTGGTGGTGTGTGTGTGTGTGTGCAGGGTAGGGCTAGGCCAAAGGGACCCAGTTGAACAGAGCATGCCCATATTGCAGTCCGCTTCTGTTCTTTTATCTTCACACCACATCTGCGCTGCAGGGGCCCTGGACTGTCGCTCCGTGGAAAAATGAATGAATCAGTCTTTTACTGCACTCTCACTTTCTGTCTGTCTTTCTTTCTCTCTCTCTCTCTCTCTCTCTCTCTCTCTCTCTCTCTCTCTCACTATCCCCAGTGTTCAATCTCTCTGTCTGACATTCAGTCTTTTTCTTTCTCTCTTCTTCTCTGGCATTACCACTCTCTGTTCTCTCTTTTACTTCCATTTTCATCTTCTTCAATCCTCCCTCCAGTCTACCCTATGCCTGAGTCGATTTCCCCTTTTAAAGAAAGAGACGTCTCAATGTCTGGGCTCTCAGCAGACTGACTGGCCAGACTTGCACCAGGGCTGGGGCTGAAAACTGGAAACAGGTCCTGACGGGAAGGGAAGGCAAGGCCAGAGAGTAGAAGAAGAGGAAGGAGGGTGGGGAGAGGTAGAGGAGCGAGGTGGCACATGCTGTCAGCTTGTAAACATGTCAGACTTTTCCAGGAAAACTGAAAGACTGATGCTGTCATGACGAGAAACAGACTATATTTTTGGGGCTAAGAGACAAGCCAACTAGGGAAAGACATGGAGATTTCTATTGTATCTACAGAATCAGGTCTGAACGTATGGAGAAGATAAAGTTCTGAAAGGCCTCTGCAAAAGTCAGACATACAGTGTATCTGTCGTGTTATGGACTCATGCTTTGGAATGTTGTGTCATGTATGTAC
>JAGFZM010000022.1:0-79901 GCA_017657215.1 Limnothrissa miodon
TTCCTGTCGTCCTTGGCCTCCGTTTGCACGTGTGTGTGTGTTTGTGTATGAGAGAGAGAGAGTGGGAAAGAGAGAGAGAGAAAGAGAGTAGGCTGGCACTACAGCCACTGATTGCCAGCTCTGCTGCAGCTGACTAATGACTGCATTGTGCCCATTCCTGAATGGTTCTGAAAGAGCTGCACAAGGTGCTCTGTTGTTTTCTGGGAGCCTATTGTTCACATCGAAATAGAGAGGGGGGAAATAATGTCTTATTTCTCCCCTCCCAAATAAGATCAGAAGACAGAGGAGAGGGAATAATTGTATTTGTGTGTGTGTGTGTGTGTGTGTGTGTGAGAGAGAGAGAGAGAGAGAGAGACATGATCCGATCATCCGATGGAGACATGCTGAAAATGTGCTGCTCTCACTCTGTGTTTAATCTCTCCTATTGATCATTCCCTCCATGTGGCATGTGATGGGGCCAGGAGGAGCGGAGCCTGCGGGCTGGCGGCCCAGGGGGCTGCAAGGTGAGATTATCAGCGGCCATTAAAATGCCATTCTCTCTGTTTGCTCACGTGTCTGGCGCAGGGGAGGTGCGGAACCTGGGGGACCCCACAGGGAAACAGGTGTTAGGACGGGCAGGCATGACACTCCACGCTTCTCCTCCGTGGAAACTTGAGGTATAACAATGGCCTCTTTGCAAGTCACATCTCTAGCAGGTCAACAGTTTTTCCTCAGATGTGCGTGTGTGTGTGTGTTTGTGTATGTGTGTGTGTGTGCACGTGCGTGTGTGGGGTTGGTGCTGCAGCTGCGGCTGTTGTTGCCACCGCGTCTCCAGCGTTTCCTGGGATGAGCTTTGAACCATGCCATTTATTTATTTACCGCGTTGTTTATTTATTTATTTACTTGCGCACGTGTGATGTGCATCCGCAGGGAAAGAGTACAAAGACTTAGGGTGTAGAGGTTGTATGTGTGCGGCGGTGTGTGTGTGTGTGTGTGTGTGTGTGTGCTGGGGAGCTGAGGAGGCAAAGGACGAGCAATGCTGAGGAACATCATGACTCAAACACAATGCCTTCAGTTCCGACTTTACAGGAGAGGAGGGAGCAGTGGAAGTGAACAGGAGACAAAATGATGAGACGGAGAGAGAGAGAGAGAGAGAGAGTGTGAGAGAGAGATAGTGAGCATGGGTTTGCGGGTGTGTGTTTGAATGTGTGTGTGAGAGAAAGATAGTGGTCTGTGTGTGTGTGTGTGTAGGAGTGTGTGCACGCGGGTGTGAGAAACACACACAAAGAGATAGTGAGTCTGTAGTGTGTGTGTGAGAGAGAGAGAGACAGAGATAGTGAGTGCCTTTGTGTGTGTGTGTATGTGTGTGTGAGAGAGAGAAAGCGAGAGAGACAGAGATAGTGAGTGTGTGTAAATGTGTGTGAGCGAGAAAGACAGAGATAGTGACTGTTTTTGTGTGTGTGTGTGTGTGTGTGTGTGAGAGAGAGAGAGAGAGAGAGAGAGTGAGAGATAAGAAAAGTGATGTAGAGCTTACAAACAGTGTTATCTTTATAAGAATGCCTGTCTGCAGGCCCCTGTGGTAACAGAAAAACCACAAGGAGCCTAAACCAAAAAAAAAAAAAAAAAAAACTAAAAAAGGCTATGCCTTAGTGAACATTTTGACAGACATGGCTTGGAATATTCACATGGCACACCAGCGGGCTGCACTACAGGGCTGGGGTGCCAAGCGGCTGATAGACTTGATCGCTGAACTCAAGGATATAAAAAGAAACTGCAGACGACACAGTTGCTCTCTGAGAGATGATAAGCTTGTCATTAAGCCCACAGCTCCTCGATACAAATACACCCACCAACCTGTGTGAGTGTGAGGGGTGTGTGTATGTGTGTGTGTGTGTGAGAGAGAGGGAGACTGTGTGTGTGTGTTTGTATGAGTGATAATGTAGATGCTTGCATACATACAGATATGTATGATTGTAGATTGTTCATACACATTTTCTGTGTGTTTCTTGCGTGTGTGTTTGTGAGGATGTTAATTAACTTTTTTTAAAATCATGTATAGAAGAGATAATGTTTGGTCACGTTTCTTAGCCCTATTTATGTTCAGTCTGGCCAGAAATCGCTTAAAATGAGACCCGAGTATTTGTGCGCACACACACACGCACCTACACACACATTTGTGTATTTGTGCGCGCGCACACACACACAGGCTCTCCTGAAGACACCAACATTCTAACTTCCTCTTGCCTTTTTCCTCTTTTATTTAGCTGTTTGATGTTTTACATGGGTTTTGTTACAAACTTTCAGAACTTCTGTGTTTTTCTCTCTTTCTCTGTGTCTCTCTCCCCTCCAATTTGAATGGAGAACTTTTTTATGTTAAGCCTTTGTGAGTTATCTGTGCTAAATGATGCAAACATTACCATTTTGAAGTCAAACTAACCTGCGTTTTCCTCATTCTTGACGATCATAATTAATTGCGGGGGAATTGGGCTGCAATAGTAATTGCTCCCACCCACAGGCCATCCAATTCACATCTGTGACAATGACGTCCCAAACGATTTGCGTGTGTGTGTCTGTTTGTCTCAGTGTGTGCGTGGGTGTGTGTGTGTGTGTATGTGTTTGTGCGTGTGTGTGCATGTGTGTGTCTGTGTGTCTCAGTGTGTGTGTGTGTGTGTACTCACTCATGCTTCCACTCTTCTTCCCGCTCTATTAGACCGTATTGGTCTATGTGCTCCTCCCACCCGACCAGAAGTCACCGATGCCTCTCCTAAACTCTCCTCTCTTCGGACCCTCAGGCGGAGGGTTGTGGACAGTTTTTGTCTGGCCCCTCTTTTCCCCTGCGAACAGTCCACACACAAGCATGGACTCATCCAATTATTTGCTGTTTACAGATATTGTTTCTTAACTCAATATTTGTAGCTGGTGTTATCAGAAGGGTTTGTTTTATCATGGATGACATATTCCAGATTCCAATCAAGTTCTGAGGGGGGTCATCTGGGGCTTCTGAATGTCATGTCATCTCTCTATTTCCCTCTCTCTCTTGGCTGTCATTAGCGCTCTTGTCATTTACTGTCACGTTAACTCCCCATTGTTTCAGCTAATGAAATGGATAAAGCTGAGACTGATGGGACAACCCATGTAGCAGATTATTGATGCTGACAAATAAAAATGACACAAAGCCTGGATCTCTCTCTCCTCACCCTGTGTGTGTGTGTGTGTGTGTGAAGGCCACTGCGCATGCAGTCCATACTCATCACTTCACTAATTATTACTCATCTGTTGTGTGAAGATAAGAAGAGTTTGCTTGTGTGCTAACTAATGACTGAACATTATTTTTATATTTTTAGAGGTTGCATACCCAAACGTTTGTCTTCTCTATAGGTCATGGCTACAATACTGGATTCTTCTTATGGGAGCATGTTCATGTGTAGGTATCTACAGTATGTGTGCGAGTATGTGTATGTGTGTGTGTGTGTGTGTGTGTGTGTGTGTGAGAGAGAGAGAGAAAGAGAGTGTGTGTGTGTGTGCATGTGTAGAGTACTGCTGCCATGGTGAAAATTAAAAGGGGGAGGGTGAAAAGGCTGGCTATGACAAGCCTCAAACAAATGCCCCTGAGTGTAAAGCAGAAAGGCGACAGGGTAGCTCAGATGAGGCTGGAATATGGATGGCTGTGAAGAGCGTGCTCGTCTGTATCACCGCTCCCTCGAATGAACCATGGCCGCTGTTCACCGGATCAGCAAGCACTTTTCGCTCGCTTGCGAACACGCATGCATGTTTTCCAAAGACTTGCAATCAAAGGGAAACAGTTTGCATAGGTGCTTAATCAAAGCATTCAGTATGTGATAGGCAGCAGAAAGCAATCTTCCCCTCCGCCAGAGTAGGTGTGGCGCGCACACGTTTGAGGTAAGACTATTGAAATGTTTTGACAAATCATGGCTGCGGTAAACGAGGTTACACTTTCGAGCTGCTGTTGAATTTCCCTCCGCAGCTAGACTCAGCAGATGGGAATGTGCCATCAGTGGCTTTACCTTCAGAATATTTCTCTTTAGCTCGGCTAAAGGTCACAAAACTAATTAACCTTGTTCTGTATAGATCAGCTGTGAGGCTCCCTGCTCTTCTCTCACTGGGCAAAAAGGCTCTGTTTCCGGAGGTATTTGTTCTCATATATCACTGGATATTTACAATATTCAGACATATATTGATAGATACGCTCTGGATACGTAGGTCTCAATTGTCATACAGTATACATGAATGGGAATGGGACTGTGTCGACACGTGACATGTACAGATGCCATATACGCACAGGGTATCCATGTTTCACGTATTTGCTGTGGATACGCTCCCGAATTCGTCTCATTCTTGTTGTCATATACGTCCAGATATGTCAAACACAGGAAGACCCATAACCCATATGGAAGGGGTGTGAATTTATTTCAAAGGCATTTATGTACATGCCTTTGTTAACTTTTTTTATGAATTTAAACATAGGCAATTTCGCCAAACTGACTTATCGTTACACAGTTACACCCTACAACATATCCTACAATAGACTGCCATTAAAACAATTAGCCTACTTTGGATTCTACTACAATCGACTATTTTTTTCTTTATGGCTTAAAGGCATACGACAGACAATGCAGTTTGTTACGTTGTCTTTATTTTTATCTTCACATTTACAACGTTTAAAGGTCTCCTTCCAAAATGAACAGTTTAAGACTTGATATTTTTATATTACCATAGGTCAGGCCAAGTTGTACTTCTATGCTCAACTTCAAAATGCTCTCCTACCCCTGTAGTCTGTATTCGCCTGTGATAGAAAACTGCCGGGAAAAAGAGGGAATCGGAAAAGCCGTACAAATATACGTCAATTTGAATATTAGCTATGCAGTTAACCCGTTAGGCTGCCTGCAGACAGACCCACTAGAGGGAGCGTCACAGTGTTGTTAGCCAATCAGAGGCGATGCATTTACATATCATTAATATTCATAAGAATCCTCTCAAGCTATCCCTGCTCTCGTTTTCACCTAATTTTCACTAAAATAGCTTGAAACAAGACAACCACAGCATATTTTTTGTCGAAACCAACTCTCATGACATTATTTTAAACAAGAGACCACCACAAAATTAATGAAAATACGATGGAATGAGACCTTTAACATTCAGTGTAATTTGTCGTTGGGCAGGTTCCACGGCAGGAGAGCCAGCCCCTCTTGGTGAGTCTATGGTTGTCTGCAGTGTCTTTGGCATTTGGACCGCACTTCTCCACTTCGGCATGAGCACAATAAGCGCCTTTGACCTCCCAACTTTCTTCTTCGGACATAGGCTGGCGTCAGCTCCTTTGATATCATGGTCGCAGCTTCAAAAGCTACAAGAAAAGCTGGCAGCGTTAAACAATGCATTTCAAAAGGATGTAGGCTACTGTTGAAAGCTTATACCCATCGGGTTACACGGGCAGCGAAGCCGCAATCGCGGAGCTCGTCAAAGGTTGACAGCTATGCAAGGTCATTGTCAGTGTGGTCCCGCCAGTAGAGGGGAATTCCGACTTGACCTAGCAGTATCAGTAGCATTGAAGCTGAACGCATTTGAAGAACTTACTTATACCTGCTAGTAGTATTAGGCTGTATTTCCCATAATTGAAGTGCATTTAAGATCACTCATTCCGACGTTCAAATCCACTCCTAAAGAGCGGCATATTGCAATGTTACTTAATGCCTTGTCCGCGACTACACATAATGTTGCTGCGCTGCATTGCCTCAATGTGCCGCCAACTGACAATATGCACCAGAAATGTGCGTACGCCAGCCATGAAGTTTGCGTGGAGGACCGCAGTTTTCAGTCTTTGTACATCCGAACGTCTGCGTGAGAAGTGGCGTACGCAGCTTTTTTGTGTGGACGCAAGCTTTGTAAATGAGGCCCCTGGTGTCCCTGGTGTTAGGGGTGAGTCTCAATATCTCTGTAGACCTATGCAATTCAGCACAAGGGCTCGAATCGCCCCCAAAGTCATATCAGGCTATGTGACAATAAAAACATAAAACCAATATCAGGCAATAAAAAATACCCAGCGAGATTTGTTATAATAAAATAGCTCCCTTTTTGATTAAGATGACGTGGCAGTCATAACATTATTAAGATCAGTGTGGAGACATGCAAAATAGAGCCCCTATGATGATGATATTAGGCTAACAGTCAAAAAAACCAAATATGCCCATCAGAAAATAGCATGATATGCTGTGTTAGCCTATGAAAAAACAGTCTATAAAATTGCCGTTTCGCCCAGGGAATCCTCACTCAAATTACATTTTACAAATCAGATATGCTGCATGTCTTAACAAATAGCCTATCCGGGTTAAAATATCTCCGGATTCTACCCAGCGCAAATCAACCCAGCGCGAGTCAAAACACATCAATATTTGTACAGATTCATAAAAAGTCAGGATATGGTCAAAACCTGGTCCGGATATGCTGTGTGTCATTGAAAATATCCAGTCGAAATATCTCCGGATTCTAGCCTATTTTGCCCAGTGTCGTTCTCTCTCTCTCTCTCTCTCTCTCTCTCTCTCTCTCTCTTCATATACCATATACAGAGCTTCTGTTTACAATAACCCATGGTGCCTATAGCACAATCTAATGTGATTCACCAATGCAGAGTTCACACTCTCGTTTCAGCTTCTGTGTCACTGCCATCGGGTAAAAATGGCAGACAGCCTCTCTGATCAAGGCGAGGTATGACCCTGACTTGATATAAGCACTCTTTTAATGAACTCTCTTATTATCAGTCTGTATCGACTGGGTTTGGAAACGGAGAAGATTAAATGCTATCAATGCCGCGTGAGGAGGATGGAGGTTCTTGCAGCACAGCTGCTATGTTGAAAAACAACATAATTAACCCACTGTGGGTTAATATAACAGATATTTCACTCCTATGGTAATATGGCCTGATTCTAATTATGTTGTTCATTCAACACCATTAATTACATAAATCTTCAGACAACCTTTAAGCACCTTAAGCACTTTAAGACCTTAACAAAAAAAAAGCACAGAAGTTAACTAAAACAAATACACACACACAGTGCCATGACAAAATGATTAATTAAGTCAGAGACGCAGCTAAATCACAACTTATTTAAGGTGTTGGCACACACAGCTATTGCAGATTGCTTTCTTCAAACACTCTGAATGGTTTGTGACTGTTTTTTTCCTTCTCTTTATCTTCTTACTCCCTGCAGAGGCAGCAAACTTTGTGTGAATACCCACTGAAACGTAATGTGGGTCCATCATGTCCCAGTTATTGAGAAAGTAAAGCAGGAAGTGTGTTAAATTGGCTAAAAAGCCAGCCAATGTGAGCATGGAGGCATATGATTGTGGTGGCGACATGTACAAAATGGCCTTTGGGGAAAAATGATGATTTGCGGGCAAGAATTTGTTGCGGTTTTTCTTTTCCTCCAATAAAAAATAAAAAGAGAGAGAGAACTCTATTATTTATCAGTTTTGCTGCCATCTCCATACCCAGTCCATACAACTTTTCAATCATATCACCGTTTCCACACTAAGAGGTCTCAAACTCCATTGGCATCCAGCTTCCTCAAATCTGATGAGATCACTTAAAAAGTGCACAGGGCATAGAAAATGTATCCAGCCTTGAGACAGCCGTGATTATGCTGTAAGTTTTCTTGAGCTAGTTTTGCCAAACAATCTCTTGTTTTGGTGCTTGAATTGCTCATTGCTTTCAGATGGTTTACACAGCTATTTGCTTGCTGAGAGAGTACAATTACACCTGAAGGAACTGGGTGGGAGAGGGTTGCGCTCACATAATGGCATCAGTGATTTGTCAGACAGAGTTTAATACTTCATAACAGTCAACCCAATTTTCAACCCATAATTCTAAAACTTTTTAACTAACTTGTTTGTCATGATTGAAACTTGCCCATGAATGTCATATGCATGTGATGATTGCTGTGTGAAACCCTCGTGCTGGTATACTGTAGAGTAAAGAATTGGTCCAATCAGTGCTTGAAGTGGAAAAAAATAAGTGCAGGAACTTTAATTTTCGGACATTTGACATTTGTGCGGTGAAAAAGTATCAATGTGTGTCTTCAATGTATCAATGTATGTCTTTAGGATCATAATCATTCTTCCAAGCAATAACCTATAGGCATAAGCTACTTTTTCCTCTTTCACAAATGGAATACTGAAAAACCATTAAAACAACATGAACCAGACCAGTGTGATACTTGTAGGCCTAACAATAGACTAGGGCTAAAGGCTCTACAACCTTAAAGAAACCTTTGGCCTAAAGGCCCAGATGAAGAAAATTGTGAAATAGGCTGGAGCCTACTTGTTACATTGACTAAATTAACAATATTAACAACTGGCCAAGAACATAGATTCAAGGTCAAAAGTCAGAACAAGAGTAAGTGTTACTGTAAGTGTTCTGTTGTGTTTGTGTGTGTGTTTGGTTGGGGCCTAGAGCCCTATGAAATCTGTTTAGTTTTTTCCTAAATTCCGTTGTATTTTTTCCTAAAGTCCACTTTTTCCATTTGTATTTTTCTGTGTTTTACGTTATAATCATATTTAGTTACCTAATAAGTGTCTAATTTTGGGGTGCATGGGGGAAAAAAAAACAAAAATGCGAATTATTATAACCTAAAGTTAGACAACTTATCTTTACATTTCTAATAGCCATAATGTTAGTCTTACGGAATTAATTTGGATTTCTGGTTTTGATAAAAGGCATGGCAACAAACTATACGAGAAGTATGCATTTCAGTCCAATGAAGGAATCACTCAGTCACTAGGCTACCTACAGTAGTCTCTACCTAGAGTAGGCTTCCTACAGCGCATTCACAGCCATCGGCCCTCATCCACAGAATTCAGTTCACATAAAAAGGTAAGGGAAACGTACACTGCGTCGCATAAACAGACAAGATAACTGGCAATTTTACTGTAGTTTGTAGAGGAGCACTTTACCACCAACTTCACGTTATAAAAATAGCTTTACAGTATTTTGCATGCTAATCACCCACGGAAATATGCGTTGTTATTCACCAAGGCGACCAATGTGTTAACTGTGCTCTGTTTCTGATGTGAGTCTTTGACTGTACTTACTTCTGTAAGTTTTGCAAGCACAAGATAGACTGGACCCGAAAGAACATGTGCTCATACACGACATACCTGCGAGTTATACTATATTTCGCGTTTTTCAACGGATTCCGTTTTATTGTTTGAATTCCGCGATACCATCCGCATTTTACGCATCGCGGAAATCATAGGGCCCTTGAGTTTTTCAGTGAACAATGGCCATCATGATATTCACAGTAGCCTATAAGTTGCGACAGTTTCCATTGCTTCCCTGATGCGATTGGTTGGGACTCAGTGGATGCATATGGCACTGGGGAATGTAGTCTTTCATCAGTCTTGTGATATTGTCTATTCTCGGGCCAGAAAGGCGTTCCGCTGCGTTCCGGCCCACTTCAAGCACTGGGTCCAATCACAAAGTAGAGTCCATTGAAAGCAATATTCTCTTCCCCTCAGGACAGAAAGGGCCACTGTTAAATACGCAGGGTAAAATAACCATAAAATCTCCCCCAATGCACACAGGCAAGATTAGTCTCCGAATCCGAGCATCAGCACAACTGCGCCTCGCAACTCGTCCTTGTTTTCAAGACACGGCTGTTCCCTCTGTGTATCATTAAAGCACAAAAGATGGCATTGTTAGCCTGTCACCCTTCATTTAGCACCCAAAAGAAAGCGTCATTTCTGAAATGTAGTCCGCGCCTCTGGAGACGGCATTAACCAGGAGCCAGTGGTGACTGAGAGATCACAGTCCCTGTGATGCATCCCGCAGCTGACGAGGGACCAGTCACTTCTCTCAAGTTCACACGTAGACAAGGCCCTGATGAGAGTCATATGCAGTCCCCTGTAGTTAAGGTTTTGAAAGACAAAGCACAATATAAAAGGATAGCATATATTTTGAAACCACAAACAATGGTATGAACAATTGAATTCTCTCCCATATTTCTCCCCTCCCTTCCTCTCTCTCTCTTTCTTCTTTCAGATGTTCTCCCCTGATTCCTTCCTGCTTGCTTTACTTGTAATAATCTCAACTATATTCTAAAATTGCATTACCATTTTAAGTATAGAGTATGTCAGTGAAGATCCTGATTCATCCAGGTCAAGGTAAATAGCACACCTGCACTTTCTATGGAGCTCATGGAGACATTTCCCTTTTGCCATTCATTAGCTTTAATTGTAATTCATGTTGAAACCGAACCCTAGCCAGCCCAGTCCCCCTCTTCTAACACACACACACTCCCTCACATTGTGCCCTCCCACATTTCCAAGAGCACTCGGACAGTGTGGTTAGTGTGGAGCAGGTTTAATTAGTGAGACCAAACACACACACACACCATTCCTCACTCCCACCCATCCACCATCTTCGACCCTTTACATCCTTCCCCACCTCTAATCCACCTCGCCCTCCTTTTGTAATACAAATAGAGTTTATTACATCATTACATAATTCCCTCATTTCAGCGCACAGCATGCTCCAACTATCTGGGGCGGCATGCTAATGTTAACAAATGTTTCACTTAGCACTGTTCACTCCCAGGCTCTTAACGAGGGCTCTGGGCCCCGTGACAGCGCTACGGAGAAGACTTGCTGCGACCTCCGCCAGAGAGGGAAATAAGCTTTTATCTGGCACTGGGGGTTTTTCTGCTCACGCAAGACAAGAAGCAGCTCCTCGAACGCGGCTACCTCTAATGAATGTTGATATTGCGGTGTGCTGGCAGAGGCCTTCGCATCTGTTTCCCTTCATGATTGCCAGACAGGTAGTTGATTATTGGTGACAGAACTATGACAAGGAATTTTTGGGGTATGATGGGTTGTGTTTCTGTGTTGCAGATAAGTTTGATTTATGACACACCTCCGCAAGCTCACTGTCCTCTCTCTCTCCCCCCTGAGCATGCAGATGTGGCTGTACGTGAGCACGCATGTGTGTCTCTCTCTCACCAGATCCACCTCAGTTCAACTCTTCGCCTGCAGAGGGCGCTCTCGATGTCTGTTACTGCGAGAGCTCTGTCTCACGCCACAGATGACTTACAGAGGCCAGTGTGAGCACCAGAAGTCCAACTGCTTTCCCTTTCCCTCTACCAGTTCCCACTTGTGGCCTTGTGTGTGTGTGTGTTGTGGAGAGGTTGGGGTGGCGTCATAGTGTTCCTAGAAGCTGGGTGAGGATGAGCGGTAAGAGGGATTTGCTGTAAGCTCATACTGAGCATGAATGGACAGCAGGCTTATTGAGGCAGGGGTTGCACTGCAGGACCTGCACAGCATTCTTTCTCTCTCTCTCTCTCTCTCTCTCTCTCTCTCTCCCACTTTCTCTCTCTCTGACTTTGAGCCAGTCAATAACAAATGCTCTCTCTTTCTATCACACACAAGCACACACAAATGCACCCATACACATACACAAAACAAAAGGCCCACTGACATACGCACACAAATACACAAAAGAATGAGGCTAAAAAAAAGCCAAGCTGCCTTTGCTACCCACTTGAATGCATTGCTTATGTGATACGCAGGTTGTTTTATCCTTGTATGATTTTGACATTTCAGTCTGCATACTTCAGCAGTGTCATGATATGTTCACTTAACATGATCCATGTTTTTTTTTTTTCAGCTCAAAAAAGAACTGCCCAGTCCTGATGATGTGTCAGCCCAGGAACTGAATTAATTGGTTGTTCATTAAGTAACTGATCTAATAAGCCTTCTAAACGGTATCCTCTGACAGACCTGCGATCACTCGCACAGAAGAATACTGCGAGGTATTTAAAGCACCTGTCGCGCCTTGTGAAGCTTGATCATACCATGCAAGGAATTAATTAGTCCTAATGACAGCTAACACGCAGGCGCTGTTTGACTGGGCCAATGCAGCCACGGTGCTAATTCAGCACAACAGTGTGGCTGTTGGAGGACTCGCTTTAATGAGGACCACAGGGCTGGAGGATGCGCACCTGTCAGTCGCTTTGCCGGAGCATGAAAAATCGAATATGCAATCTGCTGGCAAGGCCAACGCAACAGGTGCATATGGAGCATTCCTAACGGCAGAAAGTTTCCGTTTCCAGGCAGAAACGTCAAGAAAGCTAGGCAAGCGGATAAGTGATGATTGCAAGGTGTGACGCTTTCGTGCTTGTTAGCTTCTCCGAGGATCTTTCATAAGGAATTGTCAGGTCACAACAGTAACCGCATGAGTTATTTCATGCGATTCTGTTTCTTTGACAAAGCTTTGTGGGATAATAACATTAATATGCTTTCATTAAAGCTTTTTAATATGATAATGACAATAATAAAGCTTGGCCTGAGAACACCAGCTTCAAATGATGAGCATGTCACACAATTGGGAGAGCTTATTGCAATCCCTGAGTGGATGAGAAGTATGTAAGAAAGTGATATAAGTAATGTTAGAAGTAAAATCGCTCAATATACTAATATTGTTGGCCGTAATCTGGTTATATGTACAGTACTTTTGTGCTCTTAACCTAGCTGTGAGTCTGTAAAAATTTAAATGTAAAAATATAGTTTAATATGATTTTATCATTTTTAATAATGTGTTTGTAGAACTTCTTAAAACTGTGTCTGTGATAAAGATCTATGGTGTACAATTGCAGTAGCTGTAATTGACAGTGACTATAATGATTATAAAATGGACCTAGCAATCACCTGTACTGTTGCCCTGAAGGCCCATACCTAATGGTGAACTACATACCGTAAGCCAGTTGGTATAATCCTTACCGCCAAAGGCAAAGGTTGTGGCTGCCCTAAGTTTTTCTCTACAGTGAAGATATCGATAGGCATTAACCTGGCAAACAACAGCAGGTTATGAGGTCCTGGGCAAATGTCTGTCTTTATGTTCACAGCCTACATATTGTGCGTATGTAATGCAAAGGTTAATGAAAGTCGGTCTCGTCTCGCAGTTACCACAGGCACAGGAGCTTCCTCCGCCTAGATTGAGGACTAAAATGTCAAGGTCACCCTCGCATGGCTGGAAATTGGCCCCTGCGTGTAACCCCCCACTCACACACCCACCCACGCACACACTTTCTTCGTGGTTGTTTTCTCCATCCTGCTGAGCGGCGAGCTCTTCCTCTCTAGGAGTGTGAGCGTTCCTCAGGCCTGCCGCCCCTAACACGACTGAAATTAGCCAGCTAAATATATCTGATAAAGAGGCTGCGGCCCATCACAAGCTGTCAGAAGACATTAAAGTCCTCTCTCGGCGTGACCCTCTTCCCCCTGAAGTACACACACACACACACACACACATGCAAACTCTCTCTTTCACTTGTCTACACACAGGCACACACACACACACACAAAATATACACACACTGCCTATTCACACAAATATTCTCTCTCTCACTACCTGCACACACCCACACACACATACACACACACAAATGGCTGTTTAATCACTGGCACACAGACTGTGTCCCCCCTTCTCCTTTATGGTGTCTTTATGGCCGAGGGATGGAGAGGAGGGAAGAACTTTTGACACGTGGGAGCTTTTGCAGTCCTGCAGTAAACGTGTGAGAGTATAACTCTTCTCAGCATTTACAAGGTCCCCTCTCACAGCCCAGCCTGCACTTGGGCACCACTGGGGAAGCTTCAACTCAAACAGAGGGGGACAATACAATCACGAACACACAGGCGCTCTCTCTATCTCTCTCTCTTACACACACACACACACACAAACAGAGGGGGACAGCACAATTACGAACTCTCAGGCATCATTTGCTCTCTCTTTCTCTTACTCACATTCAAACAGAGGGAGACAATACAATTATGAACACGCAGGCACTAACTCTCTCTCTTACACACGCACACACACACACACTCACACAAACAGAGGGGGGCAATACAATTACAACCACACAGGTTCTCTCTCACATACACACACACAACAACAAAAAAACTCTCATATACACACTAATGTGCAGTACATGTAGGCATGCATGGATGAAAAGGAGATGGAGAAATATGCATGAATATTCAATACACAAACAAATATTGTACATACGGCCCTTTCTGAGATGCATTGATATCACTCTTTAAAAATGCAACATGAGGCTTTTATATGGATGTATGCACTCCCAAGTACATGAGATGATTATTTTATGTGTGTGTGTGTGTGTGTTTGATAATCCAAGTCAAACGACCACCCCAACATCCCAACCCCTCTTTGTGTTGATATTTTCTCTAAAGCAGACACAGCAAGTGTCTCGTTTAGGATTCTCAATAGACGGAATGCTGATGTGCTTCCTGACCCCTGACTGTAAACTCTGAGCCCTAAAGTAATGGGGCTATTAAACAGGAAACAGAAATGATGGCCCTATTCAGTTAGCATTCTGTAGTTTTCAGAATTGTATATATCTAACATTTTGAAAACAAACATAACAAAATATGCAATAACATCAACTCTCTCTACAATAACTAAATCCTCCTCATTTGCTCACACAAAATTTTACTCACACACATACACACACTCCGAGAATACTTGTTTCATCTGTTGACAGCCTCTCATACCCACCCTTCCTAAAGCAGTCCTCACTACAATAACTAAATCCTATACTCATTCACTCATACACACACCTTTGAACACACATTGGCAATGATATACATTCACTTATTATACTCATAACGCACAATTCTTTCTCAAGCACAGCCTTACATTAAAAGCACAAACAGACACACACACACACACCTGGTTCCCTTGTTGTCAGCTCATATCCGGCCTTACCTCTTCACTAATGTATGTGTACTACTGAATGTATACTACTCCATGTTTTGTTGTTTGTCTAGAGAGGGCACCTACAGAGGGCAAATTCCTTGTATACTGATTCTGATGTAGTCCTGGGGCTTTATACCAGTCCTGGCACACTCTATGAAGTCAGTCTTCATGCACGACTTTATCTATATTTAGGTAGTATCAGACACAGTTTTACCATTTTTTTTCATAGTGTATTCAGGGGGCAGAAAGCTTGCCGATCAAGGGAAGATGCCTACGATTTGAGATAAAAATGAAATTGCACTAAAATCCTGCAACATCTCATCTCATTGAGTACCTTTAACATTTTACATTTAGTTGCTTGTTTGTTATCCCATTTATTGATAGTGAATCCTATCACTGTTCTTCCCATCCACAACACTCCAGTAATGAAGTCACTGGAAGTCAGCTTTGATCTCTGAATCTGAGGGTTCAGGTTAGGGGTTAGGGCTGTTGTTGGGATTAAACCACTCTCTTATTAATGGACTGGTCAAATGCATCCCAGGAGTCATCAGACGGACCTGTCGCATCTTTTAACACACTCCTGAGCTCTCCAGGGGGGGTAAACTCTGTGACATACTGCTATAAATAAACCGGAACTTTTTAATGCCTGACCTTTAGAGGAAAAACAGTGGACTCTTTATCTGTCACATTTCAAACATCAACCCTCAACTACAAAGTGCTTTTGAAAGTCAAGATGATTATTTAGCCATGATATGGAAACTAGACTAGGGCCAAGTCAAGTTTTTGTGTTTCAAAAGTTTGTGTGTTTTTTTGCAATTGCCTCATCAAGCAAATAGCATGCACGTTAGAAGAAGAAGAGTAGAAGAAGAAGAAGAAAAAGAAGAAAGGAGAGGGATAGAAAAAAAGCATCTCTGGTCTTCGCTGTTTGTTTAATTAAAAACCTTTGTATCGTTTCATCTCTGCCTTTCAGGCTTTGAATTAGTTTTTAGGGACACAGCAGAGGCAGGATTAAAAAAAAAATGAAGGCAAGAAAAAAAAATTGTGCCATCAAAGACGGAGGGGTTTGCCACTGGATGAGCCATCCCCTTTCATCGCTACCTAACAACACACAGCTCAATTAAGGGTCTTCAGTCAAGTTGGGCATGGTGCAAAATCAAGCCTTCAATCAGCACCTTTGAAACCCCATCAGCGATGCAGAGCATGTCCAGACCACTAAACAGCACCGACGGCTGTGCTGCCTATATGCTGGGAGGATGCAGGAGGGAAGCATTTGGGAATGGGGTGGAGAAGGTAGGAGAAGGAGAGTGTACAATGAGGGTGGTGTGTTAAGGTGTGTTTGGGGGAGGGTAGGGGAGGTGGTTAGCTTTACGGTAATGTCAGACTTGCAGTAGCACCTTAGGTGATGACGGTGGTAGTACGTTGAGCTCAAGTCATTCTCTTCCGAAGGTAAAGCCTCTCAAAATCTCACAAAACAGATGAATGGACTGGGTCCAGTAATCCGACCACAGTCTCAGAAATTCAGTTTCGTCAGTTCTTTCTTCCTTGTTTTCTTTCTACCTTTTCATTTCATTCTTTCTTCTTACTTTTTATTCACAGTATTCTAAAGTAATTTCTGTCTTTGCATTCAACCCGATAGATGTGTTTGAGAGTGGTGCATTACATAAGCTGTGTGTACCGCCATCTTCGACCTCTCCTCTCTTTGGAACAGGAGAGAGGTTAATGAAAATGCAGGCCCATTCCACGTCTCCGTTTTTTTCTTTTTTTTTTTTTTTACCTGCCTTAGAAGTGGAAACCCCCACTGACTACTCCCATGAATATCTCCCGGCCGGCTTCGAGTTCAGAGCAACAGCGGGAAGATCATCAATTTTCATGCCTCCCACTTTGTGTGAAAATGTGGATCAAGGCAAAGTTGATTAGAAGGAAGATACTGAATATGAGTGTCAGATGAAATTAACTATTCTTTGGCAGAAACCTGGGATGTTATATAACAGTTTAATTTTCTTTTTTGTGCTTTTTTGGAGGGTGGGGGTTTATGGGAGTTTGTGTCTCTATGTGTGTATGTTCAAAGTAAAAGGCCTCGGTTGGTCCGCCTTGCAAAGGACAGCTTATCTTTTTCTAATGACTTTTGTACATAATTTATACTCAGCATCTGTTGTTATGCAAGCTTAATTTTTCTCCCTGATTCACTGCCAAAAGCAAAATCTCAGAAAGTGGCATAAACATGTTTCATTTTCATTTTTATTTCAAAGCCCCCTCCTTTTCTCTCACACGGAAGAGTGTGTGTGTTGCTCTCTCCGCCTCTGAAGGAAAGATGCTCTAAATATATGCTTTGACATGCATGGCAATTAAATTAGTGTCTAAAATAGACGCAACCTCTTTCCACTGTCGCGTAGCTGAGAATACCCCCTTCAAGATCAAGGCGACATGAAAGCACTCTCTAAAATTTTTCATTAATATTTCCTAAAAACAGATTAGAGAATTAGCTTGTCAACCACATATCCTATTGGTCTCAGAGCCTAGTGAAGCCTTGGCTCTGTGGGAGCCTATTTTAGAGGTCCTGCCGTTTGTGTACAAAGGGTGAGACTGCATAATTAATTTAGGATTACACACTTGCGCCGGATTATCTTGGTCAGCGAGAAACACACATCAATCCTCACCCTACTGGAGACTGGTTCAACCTTTCCCAGATTGATTTATTTAGCCCAAGCCACGCCAATATGACCCTTAAACACCAGTCTCGGTTCCTCTGTCAGTCCACCTCAGGGGGCTGCCGGAGAAAGTGATCAGTTTTCTGTATAGGATGTCTTTTTGTCTATGCACACAAACAAAAACACACCAGAACACACACACACACTAACCCTAACATTTACAAACATGGAGAAGGACAATCACACACACGCACACACACACACACACACATACAAGCAGACACACACACTCATTGAAGACTCTGTTTGGGGCAGGTAGGCAGCACTAGGACAGGCCACAGATGGCTGGGTGTTGCCAGGGTGGGTGACAGTATACAAGTGTTTCTCCGGCTGCCATTACTCAAAGGCGCTATTATCACATCGACACAAATGACTGCATCACGGAACATCTCCATATCGGCCCATTCGTATTAATATTCTGTCAGGGGCTGCAGCTGGAACCCATGGAAAATCACCATCCTCTTCAAAGCAGAATAAATTATGACCATTCGTGCGCCAGGATTTATTTTGACAGTTTTACTCACTTCGAAAAAGAGTCGGACAGAAAAACTGGAATATAATAAAACCCTTCATTAATTTCCATGTCACCTTTTTTCCGTTCAGTTTTTTTTTTCTGGAGTCAGAGCAGACTCCTCTTGTCAGGCCTAGTTTATGAAGAAGGGCTCCACCCTCAGCATCTTACTTTTGCTCTTTTTTCTTTTTAATTATTTTTAGCTTTTCTTTCTTTCTTTCGTTACAGCCCCACCTTCAAGAGACATGCTTACAGTGAAGTTATTGTCTGAGCATCCTCAATATAACTACCCAAGGAGATAAAAGCAGTGTGTGAAAAGCAGTGTGTGTGGGATCTCTCTCTCTCTCTGTGTGTGTGTGTGTGTTTGTGTTGGGTAATCGAAATCTGAAAAACAAAGTCATTTTGTGCCATGAAATAAACTGTAAAAAGCATCAAATGTGCTGCCTTTTTCTTGCTGGAGTACTAATCAGATTTTGTCCTGCACCTTGACATGGGTTGCGCATCTTGGGATCTTTTTGATGTAACTGGAAGGGGGTGAGGTGGTGGGGGGTTAACAACATCTTTGCATAATCCTGTTACGGTTAAACAGTCCTCTCCATCTCTGATATTGGGCTGTTTGGGCCCAATGAAAACACCAAAGGCACCTGCTGGGGGACAGAGCTCGATCCGAGAGTGAGCATTTAGATGAGCCGCTCCGAGTAAACAGAGAGAGAGAAAAACAGACGGAGAGATACAATTAGAAGGGAAGGAGAGACACAGGCCCACAGAGAGAGGGAAAGAAATAAAGGTAGAAATGGAGAGAAACAGACACACAGATAGGAGAGGGAGAGACCAGGAACAATTAAGACAGAGCAAAGAATATACTGGGACTACTGTTGTGTTAGATGTTTAATTGGCAGAGCGTTGTATCCATTGTAATTACTCTCATCTGCAGTAAACTTCTCTGGGGGTCATTAAGGCACTGTAGAGTAATTGAGCTGAGCAAGGCATCTCCA
The DNA here is from genome assembly GCA_017657215.1 of Limnothrissa miodon. Classification (NCBI taxonomy): domain Eukaryota; kingdom Metazoa; phylum Chordata; class Actinopteri; order Clupeiformes; family Clupeidae; genus Limnothrissa; species Limnothrissa miodon. The sequence continues at coordinate 18,970 of JAGFZM010000022.1, forward strand.
GAGGCCACAGTGAGGAGGAAGAGGGAGGAGGAGGAGGAGGAGGGAGGTGGTGGAGGAGCAGGAGGCCGGAGGATGGATGTCTTGTTTATATAATGAAGAAACGGGACACCACCGAGAAGGGTGTGCTCACTGGCCTGGTGAAGCCCCTTCACAGTCTCTTTCCCCAGCTACTGCCTCTTACCTGTTTGACAGACTTAAGTCCTCATTAGGAAAAATAACAGCCACAGGCTCCACAGCTCCCGCTAGCTTAGATATAATGCACCTGGCCTTTGCTAACGGAACATGTGTGCTTATCTGTTTAGCTAGCTAATTCTATTTTCAACAGTGAATCACAGGCTGATATATTTGTTTGGCTCTGTGTATGATTTTATTAGTTGGTATCGCATTGGTTGTAAAGGCTGCTTAGAAGGACTACTCCTTCAATCTGTGTTAAACACACACACACATACAGTACACACACACACACACATCCCTTTAGCTTACTCTACTCTTGGAGATAAAGTGAGCCGCAAATGAGAACTGTGGCTCTCTTGTGATTTGTACAGAGTTGGTGATATCCTGAGCCTTAAGCCGATTAATCCAATGTCATTTCCACTCCCATCAGCTCGGAGAAGCCTTGCTCATTCCAACTAGTCCACAAAGTAGGAGGGGAAAAAAGGAAAAAAAAGAGAGAGAAAAATCCACACTTTGTTCCACAGATGAATGCCGATAAGCATCTGGACTTCATACACATTCACTTCCGATGACAGAACAAGACGGGATTCTTTACGTTTTATTGGCGAACCGCCTCAGAAGTGCCCATTGCAGCCTTTACAAGGGCTGTCATGTCCATCCCATTGCAAGACGAGTGTCCACAATTAAAGCCGTGCTATCTGAAAATGACCAGCTTGAATGATGCTCTGCAATAAGGACAGAATGGCTACGGGCAGTCCCAGAGAATGCTTTGAACAATGGCGGGGATAAAGGACTGGGTGAGCCAAAGGGAATGAAAGAGAATGAAAGCAGTGGAGCCAAGGGGAGCTGGGGGACCAGCGCATAGCCCAGCCAGGTAAACACAGAGGGTCAGTGTTATAAAGGTAGAGGTCGCCCGCACATCTGTTTACCACTAGTCAGATCCGTTCCCTTCACACAGAATCATTCAAACACACACACACACACACACAAACACACACACACAGACAGACACACACACACACACATCCTACCAACACACGTACATTCCCACACCTGCCACATGCACCAACACACACACATATCCCCCAGCCACCCCCCCTCACACCCCCAGCATACCAACACACACCCCTCATAAGCCTGTGCACAAAAAGAGACCACATGGTGTTTGTGTTCTAGCCTTCAAAGCATCCCTTTTTTCTCTGTTTACCTTTATGATCCAAAGCTGATCCATATTTACTGGCCAGCCAATAGAAAACAATTAGATCCAAGCAGGCTTTAGTAACAGGATGGCTTTACTAGACGTCTGCCTATGTCCCTCTTTATAACACACACACACACACACAGAGGAAAAGACTGCCATGAGTTTCAGAGACAAAGCCGATGTCTCTGTGCTTTCCATGGTTAGCTGTCATGCACTGTCATTGGTGTCCATATCTTTCTTTCTCTCTCTTTCTGTCACTCTCTCTCATTCATCTCAGACTTTCTTGCTCTCTCTCTCTTTCTCTGCTGTCATCTCTCTCCATCCGTTCCTCTTTCTCTTTCTATCTCTCTCTCTCTCACACTCATCAGACTTGGTGCGAGTATGCCACCTCTTAACGGAGCTCTTGCAGGGGACTCAGAGGGGTGCCAGAGTCTATGTGGATATCAAAACATCATTTTAAAGAAGAATGATTGTCTTTGGCATTGCGAGTGCAGTGTATTACCAGGGGCTGGGTGAGGGCAGCCTCTGAAGTGGAGTAATCACATGTTGATTGTAATTGAAGGGAGAATCACAACACTTTGTTCAGACTGTTTTGCCTTGCACGTTGTCAGAGGCCCGCTGCTGATAGTTCGCGTTCAGTGAGGGGGTTGGAGAGGGTGGGAAAGAAAAGCCTGATGGGTTCCTTACAGCAGATGACTCATCTTTGCTGTGCCTTGTATGTGTTTTAGCCAATCAAGAGTTGTTGGCTTGGTTGATATCGACAGCTAATTTGCAGGAGAGTGGCACCTTTGGGGACAATGTTCATATTCATTTCAAAGCTCTTGAGCATGGAGTGCTTTTATCAAGCAGCGGTTGGTGCTATTTGGGGCTGTTTTACTCTAGCAGGCAAGCCCAGTTCAGAAACCACTGTGTAGAGCCTGCAGCAGAATGTTCACATGCCAATGCTGATGATTTTGTCCCATGCCGCACACTGTTGGCATGTCTATCGTTACTGTAATAATCTTTGCAATGTCTAGACAGTAGGCACAAAGAAACCCAACAGTAAATGGACCAGTTTCATAAACGAATGTGTGTGTGTGTGAATGAGAGAGTGTATGTGCGTTTGTCTGTATTCATATGTGTGTGTGTGTGTGTGTGTGTGTGTGGTAGGAAAGGAGAAGGGGGTGGCTCCCTGCTTCCACCACTCCCCTCTCCCCACCATGCCTTGCCTGGTTTCTTCCTACTCGCAGGAACGAGCAGAAGGCCTGACACAAGCTGTAGCGAAGAGCCTACTCTGCCAAACACGGCCAGGGGCTGACAGGAAACATATTGCTTCTCCCTTCACCACCCCTCTCCTGCCTCTCTCTCTCTCTCTCTTTCTTTCTCTCTCTCTCACACACACTCCACACTCCCAGAATTAAACTTTAACTTGGAAAGCATTGCTTTTTAACAGGCACTAAAACTTTAATGTCTCTGTGTGAGTGGCTCTGCTAAGGAGCAGCTGAGCTGGACGTGTACCAGCCGACCCAACGCTGAGCGGGCGCTCACAGGCCCTCAGCAAGGCAACAGGGGGGAACCCGAGACACGCTCGTAAACTTTTTGGTTGCTCTTAACACAGGAGGATGTAGAGAGAAAGAGACAGAGAAAGTCCAAAGTCAAATGCATAACAGTAACACACTGCGGCACTTTTTAAACATTTAAGATGTTTTTTTAAAGGGAAAAGCTGAATTTCCTACAAAAGAGCTACAACACTGTTACCATTTGGTGTCGTTTCACAGGAGTTGATGGCCCATGTGATGTTCACTATGGGTTCACTATGGGTTATTTAGTTATGTGATATAATTTTATTTAATTATTTTTTGGTCTAATCAACTGCCGACCGCGCTAAATGTCAGTCAGTTATAAATCTTAGAAGGGAAATAAACACCAGTTGCTGTTCTTGATTGGCCAAAATGAATTGCGGCGGGTAAGGGAAATGTGCAGGAAATGATCAATGTTTCCTAAACAGTCACGCTATCAATACTGTGACTCATTGTCTCATGGCAGCGCATTTTCATCAGCCGCAGATGCAACAGTGGCGTGGCACGCCATCCTCCACTGCATCAACCAACCACAGCCGCTCCTGCTTTAGGGCATACTGTAATGAAAAAGTACTGCAGAGTTTAGGATACTAATGTACTGACATAAGTGAGGTTAATGTGTATTATGACCCTTTTAAATGTGCGGTGCATTTTCAGTTACTGCACATAAAAACGAGAGAATGAGAGGATCGAAATGTAGAAAAAAAGGAGTTACAGCTTTAATCCATCAATGTATTCTTTTTTCCGAAAAAGACAAGTGTTTCAGTTCATTAAATGAGGTGATGGCTAGACCTGGCAGTGTTTTAGCCTCCCCATGCATGCAGACACTTTTGATACAAAGCGTTTATTTATTTATTTATTTTGGCAGGAGCTTTCTAGCTATCACACCACTGTGTGTCTGTCTGTGTGTGTGTGTTTTGTGTGTAAGACCGAAAAAAAAAAGATGCTTGCTGTAAGCAAGGCTGGAGAATCGGACAGTATGAAGAAGTGGTGTGTGTTTCGGCATTACCGGGGTGAACGAGACAAGGGATGGAGTAGATTGTTTTGATATTGGAATTCCGGGCCACGCCGACGGAGGTCAAGGGAGGTGGATGCCGCTGGGAATTCTGATGCTCCTGATCCGAGAAACCCACAGCTACAGATTCAATTATCGTAGGACAATTCCAGGAAAAACACACACACACACATACAAACTCCAAAAAGAGATCATTTGTTGTAATTTCTGAGATGGCTAAACATGGTGTTTTTGTTTGTGTGTGTGTGTGCGTGTGTGTGCACGACTGCTCACATGTGTGGAATACAGAGTTACCTGCTGGCAGTCAAGCGGTGCCAGTTGTATGAGATGTTTGTTTTTCCACCGCAGCAGGAGCAGGTTTCCCTTAGCCAATTCTTCTCTCAGTGTAGAAGCAAGTAACACATATACACACACCAAGGTGCGTCCGTCGGAACACACACACACACACACACACACACACACACACTAAATTAAGAACAGTGTGACTTTGGGGTCAAACGATGGTAACAGTACTGAGTACCAGAAAGAGAGGGAGAGAGAGAGAGAGCATCAGCATCAGGTCCAGTGCACACCTGTCCACACCAGTCCCTGGTGCTGAAGAATGCATGAAGTCCTCCTTAATTTTATCTGCTTGGTTTGGTTTGGATGCTGAAACCTCCATTTCCACCCCCATCGCCCCCTCGTCCCTCATCCTCTTAGCAGATTCAGTTGGTGTAGCTCCGGTAACTTGCACATTCTTTGCTGGGCTTAGCGCTTTAGACTGTGATTAGGAAATTTTTATTTGTCAGAAAATATTATATTTATAAATATGATTATGATTATGATTATTTTTTTTACTCCTACAAGCATTCAAAGCACTTCACACACGCATTCAAAAACTGGTGGCAAAGGCTGCCATGCGAGGTGCCAACCTGCCACCAGGGGGGCAACTTGGGGTTTATCACATTTAATTGGCGTCTAGCGGAGCAGGGCTCAAACGTTAAACACCCCGTTTGCCACATAGCAACTCCACCAGCTCCACCTCCACCTCCACCCAATGAATGCAAAGTCACTTGACTCCGTCCTTCTATTTAGCAACCATACATTTACTTTTATTCTATGCCACTATGGGCTCATTTTTTACCTCTCTTTCTCTGTCTCTGTCTTCCCCTGTCCTAACCAGTCTGCCTGTGTCTCCCACATACACACACACACGTACACACTATAACGCACATTAATATATGCACAGTTGAACATATTCACATTTGCACATTTTGCATGGCTTGCATTTTCTGAATGTATATCCTTAGGGACTTTTGCCACACTCTACATTCATTTATGCATGCTCACACACACACACACACACAAACAGAGCAAAGATAAAGATGAGCAAAGATAAAAGTTGACAGAAGCTAGTTGGTAAGAGCTGATCGCTCCTGTGTTTTTTGAGTATTCCCTTGGGTCTTTAAAAAACATTAAATATTTAATTTAATTTTAAATGATATTATATGTCTCCCGAAGGTTCCGAAATGATATTATATGTCTCCCGAATTCTTTTCTTCCAGAGGTGATCCATCTGTTTCTCTAACTCCACTGTTGTCATTGCATCTCTCTACCAGGATAAGCAGCAGCTATTTTTTAACAATACTCAGCTTTCTCCATATGGCTGATACATTCGGTCCCAGCATGTAAACTATTCACTCTTCATTTTGGTCTAATGATGGGCTTCTCAAGTTCTGCCTCTATCACTCGAGTGGACGGATAAACTGTCATTGGACAGTGAAGAATGTCTGATTTTTTATGAAGCAGCCAATTTGTGTGTTTGAAGTAGGGGGTAACATTCTGCGAGGCAGTTGTTATCGAGGAATAACTCCCGACAGAGTGATACAGGGGTCTGATGTGCAGGCGGAGCGGGGGGCTCTTGAATTATTCCGTTATAATGACAGCTTCGTAGAACGCTATCAGCTTATTACACGACTTCGTATGACAATGAAGTATTGCTCATCAATGCTTTAATGGTAATTTTAATTATTAAGATAGACAACAGCTTCCTCAAAAAAAATAGTCTGTTACCTTACAAATCAGCAACAAGGCAGTCAAAGGCTGATTCAGTCTTTTAAAACTAAAACACCACCAGCAAGCAATTGTTTCTCGCTACCCAATGACCAGGCACTCTGTCTGAAACAAACTTTTTTTTAAGCTTTAGTGGTATGTAATAACAGTGTGAAACCCTGATAATCTGTGCTATCTGGCTTCTTTCTAGAAATTTGGCTTCATTCTCACCATCTCAAACACATAAGCTGAACTGAATCTATTAAAAAGGCATGTTTATCTGATTACTACAGAAATACCGCATAGATAAGCAATTAGCATCACTGGGTAGCTCTAAGCGTCTAGCATATTTCCCATAACATTAAGTATTACTTGTAGACTGGGCCCGCCCATACCTCCTGTGACGCTACATTGAATTTCCCGAACTAGTCAGTCTGGCACGGTTGCCATTTTAGAGCATTTCCGTTTCCAAAAAAGTGGGAACCAATGAGAAATGAAAGGTATGTTCGCCAGACAAAGCTCTTATGAGCTTATCACACACATTAGCCAGGCTATATTACTTGGATTATTATTGTGTATACTAGCAGGCAATTGACTGACTCATTTCGGCTTGTCAAACATGCTATAGAAGTAAAATGAGATAAGATAGTATAAGAGTCACCATAGTATAGGTCAAAGGTGGGTTTTATTTTGTCTGAGTATATAATGGAACTGAATTTTCTTTTTTTATGTTATGTCTGAGTTGTATGCTTGTGTTTAATGTTACTGAGCATGCAAATTCAGAAGAGCATTGACCAGGCTTAATTAGTATTCAAAAGGCTTGTTGCTGCACACCCACCCCCACAGACCTCTCTTTGGGTCCCTATACCCTCTGCTATGGCCTACCCGTCATCCTCCTTACTATAAATGCCTTCCCCTTAGGACTATTTCAAGGTAGACCAAACCTAAATATTCTGTTCCCCCTGTTCTGTACATCGTCGCTTTCTATGTAAAGTTAGTAACTTCCTCCAAACTAAACACTATATCGTTCATATTAATTAAACACAGCTCCCATTGTTGAGCAGCCATTTCTCTGAGCACTACACTTGGAAGTCTCCACGCTGAAATAAACTCTGGTACTTTCTACAAACTGGTGTTGTTCTGCGATTCCATCAGTGTTTTGACCACTGATCCTCTGAGCCCAGCTCACCTTGCTGTATTGTGTTAGACTAATAGGACCTGTGGTGTATTATTTCTCTCCTGGACCTTTGCCTGGTAGAGATGAGCTTTGCTCTGTTTTTATTGCTGGATTACCAAGTGATCCTCTCAGGTCCTAATTTATGTGTATGTTGGACTGGTGTATTTTCGCCAGGATGCTTTTGAAGTTTTACGGTTTGACCTTTGACTGGTTTATGGACTCAGCTACTGTTTTTGGATCCACTGGCTGATAGGAAGGGCAGAGCAGGACACGTCTTTAAAAACAGTGTTTTTAAATTCTGCAGTCTGCCTTCTCACAGCCTCTGTCTGGCTCTGTGAACACACACACACACACACCTGACATGCAGACAGAAACAGGTGCACACACCTGTACACACACACACACACACATCCACAAACAGAACAATGGTTGTCAGGGCAGGTAGGACCCAAAAAAGCAGAGCATAATGTCTAATTCTGTGAACTGTCTGTTACCTCAGTGCTTCTGGCCGACTCATGTCAGGCTGTTTTGATGACCGCCCATTGGCTGCTTTTAGTCTCTGTGTGCCCTGCTTGTCTATTTATCCAGTACCTGTCTGCACATCACTGCCCTGGTTGTGTTTGTGCCATGGTCTCCTCTGTTATTGGTATAGGTGCTGTTTTATTCTTTCCCTCAGACTGCAGTGCTTTTGGGTCATACCTGCACCATGCCCTCTCTGGCAGCCACTGCCCTGTCTTTGTGTGCTTGAGTGTGCGTGCATGCCTCTATGTGTTTGGGAGCATATGAAATGGTGTGTGTGTTTGAGTGTTTGTGTGAGTGATTGTTTGTGCGTACAGTATGTAGGTAATAGGTGTGTGTGTGTGTGTGTGTAATAAATAATTCACATTGTGTTTTCTGTTTGTGCGTTTGTGTAAAGTTGACAGGTATTTTGCAGATCAGGAATTAAACCCTCAGTTGAGCTTTGCTATTATGTCCACCTTGTTTGTGCATGTATGTGTGTGTCTGTGTCTATATGCATGAGAAATGACACCAAAAAAAATGTGATCTACTACCTGTCGTAGGATGTACAGTAGTGGACGCCGATGTCTGTCTGTGTGTGTTGAGTGATGGGTTTAATTGAACCTATCAGGCCACTACTGAAAGGTGGGCGATTAGCCAGGGTTAGAAGGACCCCCCCCAACACCCCTACCTCCACCTCTTCTCCACCCTTTCTCCCACACTGCACCCAGCCAAACAGGGCGAACTGTGGTGCATAATACAAGCAAAATGTCACTATGATAAATCTAACCTTTACAAGAGCCCTGAGCTGCGGCCAACCTGTGTACTTGAATTAATAATCAGATCTATCAAACAGTTTGGGAATAATTGCTGTCAAAGAGCCTGGCCATAAATCCTGACATCGCAGTCAGCTTGGGATCATAAATCTCCCTTAAGAAGTTCAAAACTTCCTGCTGATCTACATTTTACCCTCTCGCTCTGAGCCCAGTCCCAGTCCCTGGCTGTGGAGGGAAAGGGTGCGGCCTGTCAGTCTGTCACTGATGTACAGTGTAGGTTTTAGAAGTGTGTAGGTGTGTGTGTGTACCTCTGTGCGGACCTATGCGAGTGTATATGTGTGCTCAAATGTGTGTGTCTGTGTGTGTGTATGGGATTTTACTGTATGTTGGTGTGAGAACAAATATGCCTGTGCAAGTATTTATGAATGCAGGGTTAGCTCTGTGTGTGTGCGTGCGCATGTGTGTGTGTACGAAGGCGAGTAGTGTGTGTGTGTGGTAGGTAAGCCTGTAGGAGAGCCAACTGTCGCATCATCAATCTCTCTGCCGGAACTTACCAGAAAAAGGGACTCTGAAATGCCTACAAGCCACTATGAGATTGGAAAGCCTGTGGGGAATGGCCGTAACCCAAACAAGTGCATCCTCGAGCTGCTGACAATGCTCACGCTCCTAAAATGAATCACTCAACAAATGTCTGACTACACAAGTGAAGACAAAGCGTTTGTCCCAATCACCACCAAAAGCCACAGAAATTATTCAGCAATTACATTTTTTATCCTCCATCTACATTTGATTGATTTCACTTCTGAATTATGAACCGTGGGGCGCATACTGTATGTGTGTGTGTGTGTGTGTGTGTGTGTGTGTGTGTGTGTGTGTGTGTGTGTAGGGGGTGGCATATGGCAGAATGTAGGCAGAAGAGCACTTCACTTAGGACAAGTGGCTGAATTGCACATGACATTTATTAGGGCCATTGTTGAGGAGAGGGGAGATGGATGGAACGTGTCCTGGAGCAGGTAATCTGATTACAGTCTCATTAATAAAACATCTCTCATTAAGCACCTTAATCAATCTCAAGGCAGCATCAAGACTGCTCGAGCTGAGGACGACTCTTGTAGTCACTGAATGCAGTGTGTGTGTGTGTGTGTGCTTAATAGTTTGTATCATATGTGAGTCTGTCTTCGTGTGTATTTGTGTGTGCGGTGGAGGGCGTGTAAAACAAGCCCATCTTTAAAATGTTGTGGGTGAGTTATGATCTTGCTTAAGTGGAGTGTGTTCTTTAACAATAAGACTTGCCCAAAGGGCTTCTTCCCTTTTTTCAGTGACTTGAATGTAAGACTTTTTTTAAACCTTGTTATGATTATTAATTGAAAGTTTAGACCAACATACACATGCAGCAATACCCCAGGTTTTTTAGAATTTGAAGTGAGATTAATTCATTCTACATCATATGCACAGAGGTGTATATATATATTAGTCAAGCCACTGAGGTAGGTTTATTATTTTTTAACCAGTGAAACTAAATTGTAATTGTTTCCTTATGTTTATGATTAGTCTATGTTACACTATAGTAAAATATTGATCCTGTGGATGATGTACTCCATAGTACTGATTAACAGCATTATTTAATAAATATCTCTCGCTCTGTGTGTGTGTGTGTGTGTGTGTGTGTGTGTGTGCTGTGCTGGACACAAAACTTCCTAACCAGCACAACATCTCCCAGACCATCTTTCTCATGTAGGTCACAGTGCCCCCCTCTCTCAGAGCCAGATTCATGCATACTCCCTTTGCCCCATCTCTCCTTTACCCTCTCTCTCTCTCTCTCTCTCTTAAAGGTTAAATTTCAGGTTAACCACCACCATCAATTAATGTGTACATAAAGCGTTCAATGTGTATATATTTGAAGGTTTTTGTCTTGAAATATGTTAAAATAACATTTATTGCGGTTTGAAAAAAGGCAGCGAGTTCGTTGTTATTTCCGCATTATGTCACAAAAGGAACTCATAAGAACCGGCACAACCTAAAATGCTTAACGTGTAAACGCAAAACGTAGCTTAATGTACCAAAACAGCGATCAATCATCACCAAATTTCTCATGGACGTCTCTTTTTAGGCCTTCTTTCAGCTCTCTAAATATCAAAACCGAATTTCCAAAACTATGGATGATACCTAGCCTACGCTTTTTCCTCTGCATAGGCGCCCAGTGTAGCCTACAGACAAAGCTTAACGTAGCTTAATGTGCCAAAACAGTGATCAATCAAAACCAAATTTCTCATGAACATTTATAGACATGCTTACTTTCACCTCTCCTAATATCAAAACCGAAATCCTAGTATTATAGATTTGTGGGCTAAGCAATACTCTTCCATAGGCGCCCATAAAGAACATAAGTGAGGCCACTCTCGCGCTAACGCAATGCAATGGAGAACGAGGATGACTGGGAGACAGCGGTGGAAACCCAACAAATTCTTTACTGACGGTAGCCCTACAGTGTTGAGCCTGTCAAGCGTGAGAGAGGAAATTGTCAGGAATCATGGCCCTGAAAGAGTTATTGAAGCTTGGTGTGAGGAGAATGAATGGCGTGTTGGTCAGCTGTCCTGGTGAGTAGCTAGCTGGAGTGCTAATATAAGAGAGCCTAAATATTCTCAAAATCTGGCCATAACGTAGAATAGCAATGAGGGTCAATGACTGAATTCATTACTTACATGGTGTCGGTAGTCTTATTCAGAGCCGTAGTGATGCACATTGTAACGTTACAGGCAAGCCATCATGTCAAGATGCATTAAATGTCAAGTAGGCTAACTGTTTCCTTATGTGGTAGCCTATATTCCTTGTGATTTAATTAGCAATGCCCATCATCAGAAAGAAAATAAATGTACTGATGTCGCCCTCACGTTATGTTTGACAGTTATTTGTGTGGGCTGTGCCGTGAGATAAACGTATTTTGAAGCTAAAACTAAGTACAGAACCTCTCAAAACTAATTAATACTAACGCAGTTCTTGCGGTGAGTTCCTCTCGTGACGTAATGCTCCACCTTGTGGAAGTGAGTGGTAGTGGTTAAAAGTACAGTTTTTTCTTGTTATATTCAAAAATGACCATACACAACTAGGTTTGGTAGTTCTAATATTTATGTTTAATAACCATATAGCATTAACTCTGTAACTTTTCAACCTGCAATTTACACTTTAACCCTCTGCCTCTCTCTCAGAGCCTTCATGCATACTCCCTTTCCTCTCACTCTTACCCCTCTACCTTCCCCATCTCTCCTTCTTTCTCTCACTCTCACTTTCTCTCACCTGCTCCTATGCTATTATTCCCCTGGTAACACTCTTTGCTTTATTTGTCACTCTCCTTATTCTGTCCCTGTCTCTGTTCTTGCCTTCTAGAGCTTTCTCCTCATCCTTCTCTCTCTCCACTGGCCCCATCCGCCCAGTGCACCCTACCCCACACCCTTTTGTTTTGGCTGTGCTCATTCTCTCTCTTATTTTTCTCAGCTGTAAATGCTGGCGATCACACTATAGCAGAATGATAATAGTGGATCCCTCCCTGCTCCCATGGGACCCTCGTTATCAACGTTTGTATTAAGTTAAGCACTTAAAATACTTAATTATGCTCCATGCCCGACTCTATTTTGGTTTCTAAGTGCTACAGGATTGTGACTGATTCTCTTCTGGGACCAGTGCGTTTTCCCTTTTAAGCTGCTTCCTATCCCCTCTTTCTTTCTTCTATCCAGGCTGTGTGTGTGTATGTGTGTGTGTGTGTGTGAGAGAGAGGGAGGTGTGTGTTTGTCAGTGTGTGTGTGTGAGAGAGAGAGAGAGACAGGGGGGGGGGGGGGGGGGGAGGGGGGGGGGGGAGGTGTGTGCGAGTGTGTGTGTGTGAGAGAGCGAGATCTGAAATACACTTGCCTTGCACTGATGAAGGGTGGGGAAAGACAGGAGTGACTGAGGAGTATTTGAATCAGACGAGCACAGATGAATTGATCCAAGGCACTAAGGGAAAGGCACGTCATTTATCTGTGTGGGCCTGTGTTGTCCTCAGAACTGTGTCATTAGTAAGTGGCTAGCCCGGACGCCACTAGTAATGAAAGATGATGATAATGATTAGAATGGGAATGGTGTCTCTCTGCGGATACACTCTGTTCTTCCCAGGCCTGAGGGGCTATTGTGAGTTAAAATAACACACTACAGACTCACAGGGCTTTCTCTCTCTCTCTCTCTCTCTCTCTCCCCTCTTTTTTTTTGCTTTACCCTCTTCAGAGCTGAAAATATTGTGTGCAGTTTGGGAGGGAAGAACAAAGGGGCCTCATGAATAGGAAATCTGTTTCATTGAAACGGTTGGGTCTGTTTCAATGACCACTGGACAGTATTGGGAATAACGATGTTAAAAATAAATGTTGTTACTAACCCCATCAGTGACTAGTAGTCTAATGAATAACTGTTTCCATTATTACAACACTGTTACCATTACTGCCGATGAAATGTTTTGTGTTACTATAGCATAATTAGCCTCACACACTCTTCTCTACGGTACATGCTGAGTTCTCGTCACATGGATACAGTATATCGAACACATCATTCAAAGCTGCAAGGTCAAAGTTTTCTGAAACTTCTAATTACTAGTTGCTGTGTTAGTGGTTCACAAGAAAACCAGCTTTGACTACATCAAAAATGATAATAGGATGCAGATTTGTGTTCATCTCGGTACAATAGCCTGTCATGCTCTTCTCAAACACGGCAGAGCAATGTAAATAGCGCATTTCATTCACAGAGGAGGCAAATGAATGTGCACTGCTTTATAACAACAGAGGCAAAGAGCAGTGAAAATGATTAGTAAACTAAAGTATAGGTGACTGAAAATACAACCAAACTGCATATCAAACAGTAAACTGAATATCAAAACAGAGATCCTACTGATTCCAAAGGTGATGTTCCCCAATTTGATCTGACTTTAGCTGATGTCAAACTTGTCCCTCCTGCATTTAAACACTAGCCTATATAGTCATTACAGACAACAACCTTTTCACACCCATTTATCTCAATGCAGTTCCATCATAAACAATGCATACAATATAAATAAAAAATGAAAATATTTCTGTGCATACATTTCAGCAAATTGCTAAGCCACAGCAGTACCTTACCATCATGATATGCCTATATATCCTGAATATGAAATAATATGTATAACATGTTAAGATATCCAAGGAAGAAAAAAATGTAAGTTTGTAAGTTTACTTATTAGAATTGACTAATAAATAATTAAAGTCCCATTATGAGGAAGGTAGGACAAGATCTTGACAAAGTGTATTAGAATATTATTAAATAATAGTTACTTTAATTCCATCCTCTACTAAAAATTTAACTGGTAAGTGTAATTACTTTTTAAAAGTAATTTTCCCAACACCGCCACAGGAGTAGTGAAATGCCAGGTGTGACCATGAGTACTGTTCCTACTAGTTCTCTACTCTCAAAGTCCCTGTTGTCTTAACAGATGCACAAAAGAAAGAGACAGTTCAGCTTTTGGCAAGACAGCTTGCAGCAGACATCTGCATAATTAAAATGTAGCCAGGGGTGAAGTTTGACAAAAAAGAGAAAAGAAATCATTACCTTTTTCTGCGGAAATCAAGTGGTTTTCAAGATGGTTGAGAAAGGAAGCCCTATTTTGGTTGGAAATGACATGAAGCTAAATTGCACTCTTACACCTTGTCGCACAATGATTAAATGTTTCTCCTGCTTCATGTTTCTACTGTGTGTGTTGTGAGGGGGTGTTGGTGCCTATGCATTCATGTATGTGTGTGTATGCATGTTTTTGAGCATGCATGTGTGCATTCATCTGCTTTCACCCATGAGTTTTGTGTCTTTTCTAAAATTGTGTTCTGTAATTCTGTCGACGGAGAGAGATAAAAAGCACGAGCTGTTTATTGTAAAATACATTTTCCCTCTATTAGACTTTGTCAGTTTGTGTAGGCTGGCTTAGCGAGATGGAGGCAGACAACATTATTGAGATGAGGAAGGGAAGGTAACCATGGTTTCAGACTGAGGACCTGGAACTCTCAGTGAGATAATGGTGGGTCTACTTTAAGAGCAATGTAGGAAGAGAGTAGCATTATCTTTCTAATAGTCGAACTAGAAGCCTACCATTTTCATGACTCACACATTCTTTAGTATCTAGACTAATATGTTGGAAATAGACTTATGAATTCAGTGTATAACTGAGTTGGCTTGCTTTCATTTGGCCAAGAGCCTTGAAATAATGTATTCAGATTTCTCATAGGAGCATCATTCAAACATGATTGCACAGTTGCTAACCTATGTATTGGTTTTGGTGCTAGGAAGAAAATGTCTTTCAACTCACTGTAGTTAATACTACAGATTCTGATTCCCTGAAATAGCCTTCGAGGCATCCATGGCCTACCAGTCTGAGTAGCTGTCATGCTCCTAAACCAGGAGGAATAATGTGGGTGGAGGGAAGTGATTGTATACTGCTCTCCCATTCTGTACCCACATCCTTGGCTGAGGCATCCTTGTGCAAGGCACTTGATCCCTCAGTCCTCTATGGGAGATGCAGCCACAGGCTGGCCACTGCTTCAGCATACTATAGTGTGTTTGTTCACTGGGCATTCGCTTTGGGCTGTGTGGGTCACAAATTACACACATGGGATCAATGCAGACTGAATTTACCTATAAGACCAAGAAATTATTAGGCTATACTTACAGTATGTAGTGCATCTGTGTGGCTCTGATGCTAAACTATTGTAAATGAAAAAGAAGGCTATACATTTAATTTTATTTACAGATTTCAATAAAAATGTATTTAGTTCTCAAAAAGCAACAGTATATTTAAAGTTGACAAGATTTGCAATTTTAGAACACAAGCACATTGCTTTGGCCTTATAATATTCACGGGAAGCACACTAGTATATCTTTAAAGAAAAACCAAACACATCCAAGAAAAGCTGAGCATTGTGAAGGCAGGATTTCTTTGTACAGGCAAATGCAAAGTCTTCCAATATGTATTTGACACAGGTTTTACCCACATGCCGAGATCAAAGGGCGGGCAGGGGGACTAGGGCACTTGCAGAGGAGGCTACTGGCATATACAGGGGGCTGCATCCTAGCATGATGTACCAAAGGCTTTCACATCATTTGACTTTGTGCAGAGTGTCTGCCACTTATCCATTGGGATACATTTACTTCCTGGTGTGCAGACAATTTCTGCCTCAACCAGCCACTACTGCTTGGTGGTGATGTATGTCATGAGCCAGAACACATTGAAACCTACCACTTGAGTTCAGTATCTTTGGTTTCAGCCCTCTATCTGTCTGTTGGAAACCTCTGTTTTTGGAAAGATCTTTCACACAGTGATGTATATAGCTACAGGGCCACTAGCATGACTAGCTGTGTAGGGTATTCATGCAGTCCAAGTGACACAAGAGGACACCTCAGGGTGTGATGTTTTTATATCAGCTGATAATGGCCACAGGACATGGGTAGACAGGCAAACCGTTGATATTGAGGTTGATGTGCAGTGTATAATATCATTTTTGTATTCTGTTTTTAAATGCCTAGTAATTATATTAACTTATATTTTAAATATCCAGCATTTGTGTATTGTGGCTTTTAACAAAAGAGTCTGCAGAAAACATAATCATGTACATATAAACATGCAACAGGCTTGTCAAAATTGTGATTATTCTCTTGACTCAACATTGTTCTCTTTGATTTGACTATCTCTGTGAGAGACCAGTGATGGCCGGGTTAGACTCCTGTTTGTTGACAACTAGAACTGGAAGTGCAGTATTTGCTGTGGTGGTCCAATGCCAGCTTCTCAGTCAGTACAAATGGAGGTAATCACTTACCCACCAATGTACCACATTAGAGGTTCACAGCGCCTAATCCATTTGCCACAGCATACCATAGTCCTGGGTAATCAACCCATAATTACTTCACTTCTCTTAATTGCTCTTACAGTATATTCTGATAATGTAAAGAGTCTCCAGAAATGCATCCACTATTTGTGATAGGATTTGGGAACAAAAGATAGATTGAAGAGCAACAGAAGGCATCTCATAGCTCATGACACCTCTGGAAAAGTGGGCTGATAAATAACAACTTGGTTGTCCACCTTTTGAAAATGTGGTAAGGTTAACATGCCTTCTATTTTATTTTCACGCCTGCAAAGCTGTCAAAGAGGAGTGTGAGGACGAGCAGTTGTTATAATTCTTTCATCACTAGCAGGGGAATGATAGATGGAAAAATAGACAGAGAGAGATCTGAAATTTTGACAAAAAAAATGAAAACAAGACTCTAGATATCCTCAGATCCATCCTTGTACTTCGAAACAATGAATCTTTGAATAAAGGGTGCATTACTTAAAATAATTCAAGAAAAACACACTATTTACTATCTATGATTATTGATAGAACATCATTTTTTTCTTTGGTACAATCTGCTCTTGTTGCTCAGTTGTCTCATTGTTTAAGCTCTCAATGCTCAACATGTCAGCGGAATAATGTAACGGAACAGGGTCACATGACTCACACGCAGTAGTGTTTTTAAAGGAAAGTAATTGAAATAATTGACCTGGAAAAATTTGATTTATTGATTTATATTATAGATTCTGAAGGTCGATTACGCCCAGTCCTAACTATGAAAGCCTATTGCTTCTGCCCATTTCTGTTTACTTTGTAAGAAAAAGTAAGAAAAAGTTGGACTAACGCATTAGGAGAGTATGATATTATTTTAAGACGAGGCAATATGGCAAACGTTCAGAAATGTCATTATCCAAGAGCTAAGTGGGTTAACGTTTTACTTTATTCAGTAGCATCTGTTTTAACTCTCTGTGAGGTCCAGTGCAATCTGTCTTACAAGGCTAAGGTAAACAACGCCCATGCTGAAAAATACCTCCCATTTTCTTTTGAATTGTTTACTATACAGTACCTTCCTGAAAATAAAATACAGAACTGGAATTTTTAATAGCAGCAAATTCTGAAAATATGTGGACGTTTTAACTACGGATACGTGTATATATCTATCCTATCTGGCTTAATGTGTACATGGCCTCAATCTTCAATTTCCGTTCGCTGCCACTCCTATTTCCGCTCACTGAATGAAAACGTGAAAGGCGGAGCTGAATATATGTCTCCTACAAGAGCCTGTATTTTTGAAGATGGCGGTGCAAAATAGTGCTGGGCGATACAGCAAAATCTGATATCGATCCGATACCAAGTAAATACATGGTCTGTATCACCGATATCGATACCGATACAATACTTACACTTAAAAATGGAGCACAATTTATTTTATATAAATGAGTAGTAAGTTTTACGAAGAGAAGGAAGAGGCCTGTTTTAGTAGCCTATACTTTCTTTCATTCAGAGCTATCTTTTGGGTGGGATTTGAACCCTGTGTATAGGAAATAGAGTTATAGAGCTTATGTTCCATTGAGTTAGTGTAAGCTGTAACCTAATTTTTTTTTTTTACTGTCCTTGCTATTGACAACACTCAGCAAGCTTGTATAACAGGGCTATGATTAGAATTTCTTTCAAACCATCACTTTAATTTCATCATTTCATCAAAATACGTCCTTTACATTTGTATGTTCACTGTTCACGTTGGGCTGCTGCAGCACTGAACAAGTTACTTGGTATGTCACTTGACAGAACAACAGCGAGTCACAGCGGAGAGCCGAGGCAGAGTGTGCATGTAATAAACTCAGTGGAGTTGGTTGAACACTGAAGTGGCGGAAATAAAGTAGATCCTACTAAACATTAAACAGGAAAACTAGACGTTAAATTATCGATTTCATCTCACTGGTATCGATACGATACGATACCAACTTTAATATTGATTATATAAATACCTTGAATCGATCCGCCCACCCCTTGTGCAAAATGGCTATCCCCATTGTGTCTACCGTATGTATACTGTATAAATGGAATTAACTAAGTTTACCAGAACACTACAATGATGGAGGTAATTACTATTGTTTTAGATTATATTGGATTTTTTTTAAATAAAAAATATATTTTCAATAAAAGACAAACAAGAAACTTACACATGGTGGCTTTAAGCTAATAGAAGAGATGCTAGTGGTAACCAAATTTAAGAATTTAATGACATTCTAACCTCAAACTAAAAACTCTACCTCAGGGCTACAGTAAGACAATTGTTAGATAGACTGGAGAAAGGTAAAATTGTTTAGCTTGAGGGATTTGAAAAAGTAAATTGAGTAATGAGTAAATTGGCTATTGTAAATGGTCTTTAGTTGACACTGATATCACTTTAGCAAAGCCGTATTTCTCTGGGTTCATCAGCACTCTTTTAGCAATGACTCACAGGCAACTTGTTCTTGAGTGTGCCAAACAATCTGCTAGCTTTTCATAGAGACTAGAGGCAGGTCTTCCACCAGAGCTGAGCTGATAGCCACTAGATCCTGCCGATGAATCAGACCACTGACGTTTTTAGGAGTGGAGTGGGATATCATAGCCGATAAGGGGATGCTCCAGAGGACATCCAGAGGATGGTTCCCTGTGCTCACAGCCATCTTGGCATCCCTCCTACCTCAGCCAAAGCTTATCAGCCTAATTAATGTCATGAATAGGTACTTAATGACCCTGTGCGTCAACCTTGTTCAAAAATTTGGAATTAAAGATGCTATCACTGCCATTGCACTCATGAAAAACAGGACTGGGTTGCAGCAGCTCATGCCCTCAAAGTCATCGATCGCCTGATCAACTGATTTGGATGGCAGTCAATTTATTTTATTTAATGCGGCAATTTAGCAAGGTTTTATGACACTTTATTGCAGTCCCGGGGCATGAATGAAGTACCTGATAAATGTCACCTCAAAAGATTAGTTTTCTCTGACTATACACAGATAGTTTTACAGCGCAATCCTTGCATGACTCAGCGTTTTTTTCTCAGGAAATTAATGATCTGTTGACTGCTCTGGGACATATGGGTTAAATGTAAAATACACTTTTATCAAAATGCAAGCATTGATCAGGGATTGCTATTGAACAGTTGATCACATTATCATAAGATGTTATCCCTGGAAATGAATGTGAATAGGACGTATTACAAAGAAACAATACATTAAGTCCTCGTTAGATGTTTTCTAGAATGTGTGTCCCTGTAAAAAGTGATTTGATATGTACATGCAAATCTCATTTGTGAGGGGCAGAACAGTTCATCAATCAAGCATGGTTTAAAATCACATGATGCTTTGGAGCCAGTAAAAAGAGAGATTTGTACAGATTTTAAGGGACTTTGGGGAAAGGAGAATATCATAAAGTCACAAATCACAACCAACAACCCAAATACACTTATAACATATGCTAGCAACATTAAAATAAATATTGATCTTAATTTCACATCTAAGCATTTACACCACAGCTGAGCTGACATAAGGAAGCAGCCAAACTATTTCTTTATTCCAACATTTCAGGTCTTTTGCCAGACAAACCTGCTTTTTCATATGGAGGAAGTATCCAGAAGTATCATTTTTGTGGATGATAGTCCTGAAAGCATGAGGTGAAATGCCAGCAGATTACTGTTGAAAAAGTGGAAATAAATCAGCAATGCCTCATATCTTCCAGCCAAAGACTAGCTTTCTATGGCCACCACATTCAACGGACACATTTCAAATAAAATAATTTATTGTTTATGTAACAAAAATTCATTGTTCCAATATGCATTGAGCATTTTCATTATTAAACAAGTACATATAAGTGACCCAAAACTTTCAACCAGTGACCAAAACTCTTTTCATACAGCATGATGAAAAAAAAAACAATCATTCTTCTGATTATGAGCTGTGGGTGTAAGCCTAATCTTGCATCACCTTAATATCCAATACCTATGCTAAAATGTCATACCATTTTGAAATAACCTATTCCTAGCAGATGTTATCTAATTTGTCTGATTCTATCTAAAGCTTAACTGAACGTGTTAAGTTGTACCGCACTGTTACAACTAAGTCACCCAGTCAGTGAAATCTCTATTTGTGTAATTATTTTAGTTTCTTTTTTCAGTTTAAAGGCATTTACATATTGTCCTTGGTTAGTGTTCTGGCTCCCTCTATGAATTGTGCTTACATGTGTATGTCTGTATAGGTCAATTGTACAAAATGGTAGATCATCAAAACAACCAAAGTGAACATATGTATCAGAAACTGATAGTAAGACTACTCTAGCACAAATAGTTTGTATAACCATTAACAAAAAGTGTTATATTGTACCCTGCACTTGTCTAGATTATAACAGGCCTTTTCACTTCAATGGGATATTCTGATATTTCTTGATAACGACTGTTGCTGCAGTAACATTACAAGCCGCTGTTAAGGAAAAGGAAAGAAAGCTGATCTGTAAGTTAACAGACTGCTTTTTTGTGGAAGTTATTGTCTGTCTTAATAATTAAAATGACTTTGAAAGTAATGATAAGGGAGCCGTGGAATACACAGAATGACTTTCTGCAAGGTGGCCATTATCAAGGCTAAACTCCTTTCAGAGCGATTCAAGTGATTCCCATTCCCATCACCGTGTTACGAGGAACTCCACGATAATGACCACCTCACAGAATGTAGGGGTGGGCAATATAGACAATATATATATACCGCATGCAATATGCATTTGGCCAATGATAGAGATATTGGGTCATATCGGCATACCGTGATAGGCTCATTGCGTCTCCACAACCATGTGAAAAAATGTTGACCTGTAGCTTCACCTTATTGATAGCACCTTTTCATTCTGACAACGAAACTGTGTAAGAGCCTATAAATTGAACAGCTACTGCCTGACACAAATGCAGCTTACCAGTTTACTTCTGTGTGAATTTGAGAGTCCAATATAAACACCTCCGAACGATGACTAAACAACTGTTGTACATATTGACTTTATGCTATGGTAACCATTAAGAAACTGTTATGCTGTAAGTTACATACCAAAGTATACCGTGATATATATCATCTACCGTCTATGGTTCAAAATATATCGCAATATAAATTTTAGACTATATCGCCCACCCCAAACAGAATGTGACTGGATGGTGACAGTAGTAGAAGTCCGGTCCGAGTACATTACTCTACTCATCTCTACTGAACTCTGACCTGAAATGGCCGTACAGGGTCTGCACCGGTTTACCCAAGAAAGAAAAGTCAGTCACAAATTCTCCCAGTAATGGAGTGGTATTAAAAAAAGTCAAAAGGTGAATCTGAGTCAGCGTTGGAGGAGGAACAATGCCAGCCTGGCCCCCTGTTGGGCCTTCATTGTCTTGGCCAAAATGCATAAAATCAATCAAATTTATACAAGGAGTCCTCATTATTTCTGCATGGCTAATGCAACGGGAGCTGGGAGATTCATCAGCAACCTGGCTCAGTGACAACTTGGAGATAGAGAGGGGGGACAGAGAGGACAAGGGATGAAATGAGAACGGGAAAGAAAGAAAGAAACAACAAACAACACGGAAAAAAAATGTAGGAGGTCACAATGATCGCACATCCTGACATTGTTTATCTTCATGTTTTTTTTTTCTCCCTTTCTGCCCTGGTACACCTTGGTCGTCATTAGTAGTGTGGTAGGTCTACATTACCCAACTCATGTCACCATCATTACAGCCTCAACCCACAGCGGGTCTCAATTTGTGCTTCCATCTTCGCTGTCCTGCACAGGCCATGTCCCAATTTGCCACGGTGGAAATTGAAACATTGGATGCTGAATCGCACTGAGGTGTTGAGTGCAGATGGGAGGATGCCTGTCTGCTAGTCTGGCCCGTTCGCTGCAGCCGAAGGCAGCAGGATTCAGACTGTTAGACCGTAACAATGGACTCACCACATTGATTCAGTGAATAAATGTCATCTTAGTCGCCATTTCAGAATTTGTGCACGTTGGCAGTTTGGGGTGGAAGGAAAAATGAAAAAAAAAAAAAAAAAAAAAACCGGGATTAATCAGTCGTTCTCTGTTCCTTGCAGTAATTAAAAAGCACTTCTGACTACATTTTCTCTTTGTCTTTGTGAGGCTTGAGAGAGTACAGCACAGTTTCCCACCTCCTTTTGCTCTTGGTCAATGTCTGTAAAGCCCTACGAGGCAATTTTATTGTAAATTGCACTGTATAAATAGTAATTCAATCATAAATTAAATTGAATATTGCATTGTACCTTTTATTCTATTTTACATTCTATTAATACCATTTTACTATGTTTTATTCTCAGTAGTTAAGTGAATAAATGTATTCTTAAATGTTTGGTGGGGGATAGTTTAAGTAAATAATGTATTCACTGTTTCTTTCAAGGCTATCACCTTCACAATGTATTGGTCATTCTGATGGCAGACTAGAGGCAGCATTGCATGAAAACCCCTGCCTGAATGGCTAGTTTCTACCCTGAGGGCGAAACATTCACTTAATTCTTAGTCTTTCCCTGCTCAGTCCCCTTTATTGATAAGACTACTAGCTGCTTTTATAAGACAGATGAGGCTTATTAGTGGAGAGAGGGGTGAGAAAGATGGGGCAGAGAGAGAAAACTAGAGGGACAAAAAGGGAGAGAGAGAGAAGGAGGGAGGACAAAGTCAATGCTATTGCTTAAATGAGTGTGCATTGGCAGGTGAATGGACATGTGGGTGAGCGTGCTGTGTGTGTATGAATCTCTGTACTGTATGTGCCCAGATGTGTCTGTGTGCCTGTGTGTGTGTGAGTGAACGTGTGTGTGCGTGTGTTTGAGCACATTAATGAATAAATAACAGTGCAGGGAAGGAGGGCACTCTCTCGTGCTCCGGCCCATGACAGCCATCGATGTGCTACACCTCGCCATTCAATTATTCTGGGATTAAATATTTAAGACGCCATGCCTTGTTGCTTCTGCTGGCCTTTTGAGTACAGCTGTGGTTCTCTTTCTGACAGGTTAAATAATGCAGCAGGGCCGGAGGAGCAGCGAACGCATGCGGCAGCCTGCCACGCTTCAGCCGGGGACCAGTGCACCCAGTGATCCCAGTGCTGAAGTCAGCAGCAGACCTGTTGGGCCAGTGCCAGATTGGGGTCTGAAACTGGAGGTGTGTGTGTGTGTGTGTGTGTCTGTGAAAGAGAGAGAGGGAGAGAGAGAGAGAGAAAGAGAGTGGAGGGTAAGTGTGAAAGAGCGAGCAAGAGAAACACAGGGAAAAAGAATGGAAACAGATAGATGGGAGAGCTGGATTGGGAAGAAAAAAGGGTTGGGGAGAGGGGGCGGGCTGTGTGTGTGTGAAGGGAGTGGTGTTGGGCTCTAGTTGGTGGTGGCTGGAGAGAAGACGTCCAGACAAAAAGAGAATGGGTTCTAGTCTGTAACATTTCATAGACTATAAAAAGACTCTCAGACCAACAAATATTACAGAGTAAGTTTGTGGCCAGACAGGCACTGGACAGCCCACCTGTAAGATGGTACTCCATTATAATAAATGTGTCTATGGTAACATGCATGTAATGTAATAGAGATTATGTTTCTCTACAGATGTATGTATGCTCAATTAATTCATTTGATTAAAAGGCTTTCTGGAATGTTCTCCTTCTTAACAATCAGACGTCTGATTTTTCTTATATTTGACCACAGCAAAATGAATGACTGCTGCCAATGGTAATGGATTTTGTGCATTTGATTTATGTCTTTCATATCACTCAATACGTAACTTCTCTGAAAGTTAAAGTAATGCATTGATTTTTTGCCGCTCTTTTTATGTAGTGACTTATTTGTTTCTTAGTGAATAAAATGTGACAGCCATATTTTATGACATTTCTTTTCTCATTTGGACAAGTAGCTATATAATGAGACAGTTCATGTATTTGTCTGCAGTGATAGTGAAGGAACAGAATACATGGCTTTGAGAAGTGTTGTCACTTGGGCAACAGTAAACTTGACACTAACAACCATTTAAACAAAGTGTTCTTTTGAAGTGCTGTTAATACACAATTGCAATTAATATCACATTTAACTTTTTATACTTACATGGTGCATATAATATACAGGAAATGACATTGTTATCAGTAAATTGTAAAATAGAATCTACATAAATTGTTTCCTACAGATCATATTAAATTATTTTTCATAAAGTGTGGGATATTGACATGGCTGCCAGTCATGCACACATGATATGGTAAACCCACAGTGCATCGGAGTAAATGAGTTCCAATTTAAATGTAGGTTTTAATACCCTACAATTATCATGACGAGGAGAGAAATAGAGAGGGAGGAAGAGAGAGAGATGGCTTCCAGCGAATAATCAGAAAGGAAAATTTCAACAAATGTGGAATCATCCTGAACATAAAAGATTGTTATTCTAGGAAAGCCAGATATTTAAAACATAAAATAATAGACAGCTGAATACAGTATGCTATTATAAGACACATTTCAGACTTTGACTCTTAGCAAGATGTAACAG
The DNA here is from genome assembly GCA_017657215.1 of Limnothrissa miodon. NCBI lineage: Eukaryota > Metazoa > Chordata > Actinopteri > Clupeiformes > Clupeidae > Limnothrissa > Limnothrissa miodon. The sequence continues at coordinate 43,798 of JAGFZM010000022.1, forward strand.
CTGTCAATGGAAGTACAATAGGATGAAAAGAAATAAAAGAGGGAGAGAGAGATTGATGTTTTTCAGATGATGTGAGTAGGAAAAAATACAATGTGTGATGAGTAAAAGAACTGAAGAAGAAAGAAAGTAAATATTAAGGATAGGATAGGATTGAGCATCTGAAAAGTATTAGGAAAGATCTATATTATAGAGGACAAATTTAAGTGTGAGGGTTATTTTAGCATTTTTTTTTCTAGTGATGAGGAAGCGTTGGTACAAAGTGAGCTGAACTGAAACCCAAGAGAAATCAGTTAAGGTCCGTCAGAATCAGTGTCTCTAAGACTTCACTTTAAAGTTTGGCACTAGTCTGTCTCAACAGGGTCCTTCACAGATGAGATAGAATAGGGTGAATCAAGATGAGTCATCCTCTCAGTCTTCAACTGAGAACGGACTCGTTCTTGAAATGTCCAAGATTGCTGATCTGTAACCGTGACGATGGATAATTACCTCTAGCCTACTCAATTAGTTTTTTCTTGCTGTTACCAGATTTCTACACCTACACTGCTGTGACTACTGGACAACTGTATCTACTTTATTGTCCCTACTTATGTTTACAAACCCTTTTACTGCACTTGACGTAACACTGAATTACATCTCCAATTTCAGTCTTCATTCTTATTCAAAGATATTAATGACTAAGAAAATAAAGCTAAACATATGGGACCTAGACTGATTTTGTGCCAGACAAAAAAAAAGCTGATCTAATGAAATAAGTCACTGAATCTCTGTATTCGTTCTCCCGGGGACGTCTGTTTGGCTGTCTCCTTATTCTGGAATGGAGCCATGTATTAACACTAGTCACTGGAACTGCTGTGGTAGACTCTCTATGTGTTGGACGACACTCACAGTCACAGAAACCCATTTTTGACTCGCTAATGTACAGTATAGCGATCGGCTTTTCTTTCCCAAAGCCCAGTGGACATGGTGAAACTGACAAAGAACAAGAGGAAAACACCCAGAGCAAGCCAGAGAGCGAGAGAGAAAGAAAAAGAGAGGGATAAAGATAGAGGGAGAGAGAGAAAAAGAAGGAAAGGGGAGAGCAGCGTCAGATGCTGCAGGTGTGTTTTCTTTAGCAGTCACCTGTCCTCCAGAAGGCCTGGTGGAAGCTATTGCACATGAGGACCGGTAACCATTGTGAGAGAAAGTAGGTCGGTTAGAGAGCATTAGAGAGCCTTTGAGAGTGGCGGTATAGTTCAGTCAAACATGTTGTATTGTGTAGAATAGCAAAGTATAGCTAACAATACAACTTTTGGTAATTCATTTCAGCAACCATACAGCATTTCTCAATATAAGTCATATTTGTAGTGTTTTGATGTGTTCTGCAGTAGATATAAATTTTTTGTCACCATCTGTTTTTTCAATATATTTCTTGTCTTGTTCTCGTTACTGCCCCCCAACCACACACACACACACACACACACACACACACCACTATTCCATCTTCCAGTTGATTCCCCACTAGGTCCACACTGTCCCTGTGTGGATGTCATATTCCCACACTGCCCACTTCTCATTTTCTCTCACTTTGCCCAGTGGTCGTCTCCTGCTCTTCTTCAACAGCAACCCCCCCCCCACACACAGACACACCACCTTGCCTGCCGTCTCATTGGTCTGTTCCCCACACCCCTGATGCTAGCCTGTCACCCCGCTCCAACCAACCACTACTCTCTGACCGATGGCAAGACAATTACAGCCTCAGCACTAAGAGCACAAAGCCTATCTGTGTGCCACTGTGTGTACTGACCTAGCATGGGCAATAGATTGTGTTTGGGTGTGTAGCCGTGAGAGAGAGTGGGGGGTTTATATTAGTCAAAGTGAGCGAAGCAGTAGGCTACTGTACAGGGCATCAGTGCATAACACATATTCACATATCACAGAGTGTCAGCAGCACGGATGATTCAGGTATGAAAGAGGGAAATGAAAATAGGTGTGTCTAAATTCACACAGAAAACAAACACAGAGGCAGCCTCACACACAAACACACACAGACACACACACACACACACACACTCACTCACTCACATACACACACAGACACAAAAGTACATGGAAAGGTAGGCACACTAAAATGTGTGTGTGTGTGTGTGTGTGTGTGCCTGTTTTATGCTGTTTGTGCATGTGATGGAGTGATAGCAAGAGAGAAAAATATATCATGGACATCACACCATGCCAGCAGCATGACAGAAATGCAATTGATGAGAAACAGAGAGAGAAAAAGAGGGAGAGAGCGACGGAAAGAGGAACAGAGTGAAAGATATATGATAGAAATAGAAACATTTTGAAAACAATGGAAGGAATATAAAGACAAAGAAGAAAGCCTGACGGGGGAAAAAGTACATGACAGACCTAGAAGTTTAAAATAAAACCATGGGGAGGGATCAAGGCTCAGGGAGACATGAGTGGAGAGGCACAGCTCCTTTTTGTACACTCCATCCATATCAGGAGACAATAGCAGGCACTAACACTCTATTCGCCCATTTATTTCTTTTCTTCATTTAGTTCTTTGTTTGTTTATTTATTACCATGGTGTGGCTACTTTTTAGACAGCGTAACTCTCAACATTGCAACCATTGAAATGTTCGTATAGGTCTATATGCAGTACTGTGTGTGTGTCTTTGTGTGGGCGGTTGTTTTTGATTAAAATAATAACAAATAATAATAAGGTTGACAAATTCCTTGTTGTTGTTTATTTATACTTCAATTTGCAAGAAGCTTTCACACAAGTGTAAATTACAACTCACTTCAAGATAAGCAGTGCGATTCAATCGATCAATCCTAGTTGGTATTTTTCAAATTTTAAGCCACAGCTCAAGAAATATAACTTGGATGTCTCAGCCCTAAACAATTTAGAAGATTATGCAGAAAGTTCATTCAATGGCTGCTTTGATAACTTGGGACAAATCATACTGTAGTATAACAATACTAGAGATATTCTCTTTAGTGTAGGTAAATGCAAAACCTTTTGTCTCTCTACAGGCCTTCCCAAAACACTATGAAACTCCTTCAAATTATTACAGTTCTTCAGGTGAACTTATTACTTCCATTCTAATTAAGACTCTGCAGCTGGTATTTAAATCATTTAATGAGATAGGACCAACCTACTGTATACCTTTCTAAAAATGTTGATCCTGTCAGAATCCATGCAAATATCATATTAGTTCATCTGTCCGTATGAGGAAGCAGGGGTAGAGCAGCTTTTAGATGATTTTTTTTTAATGCACTTGATTTCAGGTGCATAATCTCATTTATTATTAGTATTCAGAAATATCTGACCTCTGAATATCAGAAAGGGCCGGAGGGTCAGAGTCAGTGGAACATACTGTACTTAAGCGTTCTGGAAAGCCAAATAATATAATATGTGTTTGTTTAAAGTTGCTTTCGTGAAGCACCATAAAAACAAAGTACAAACATTATAGGTATGAAAATTATGCAGTAGGGCTCCTTGATTGCTTGGTCTTATACATACATCTCGTCTCTCATTCCTCACACCATCTCTTATTCCTCATATCTCCCTATATCTTTTCTAGAATCCTCCGTCACCATCACTGCGGCAGGGTCTTTTCTAGTCGCCACTCAAGTCCATGTTTACTTTCCGACAGTTGAAAGTGCTATTTCTTCCCAAAGTATTTTTTGTTCCCTCTCTCTCCCTCCTCCTCTTTCTCCTGCGACAGTTCTCATGTTGATTGCTGCAGGCACCTTGGGAGAGATCTGAACATCTTGTTTTTGTGAGACGACAGAATCATTTTGCTGACACTGGAAGCCTAAATCCTCCACAAAGGGGCCGGATTTGACTGACTCAGCAGAGGTAGAGGAGGGACGCATGGCTTGCGGGGCTCACAGACAGTCTAGGGGCTTGTGGCTTTTGGAGGAGAGGGGAGGGGAGCTGTCTGCAGGAGTTTAAGAGGACAGTTTGGCCCTATTTTGTTCCCCTAAAGGCAGCCCCATGTCTCTGACATTAGCTCTTCTGTGCTCTGGGATGTGGGTTTGCTTACTCTCTATAGCCCATACGAGGCGAAATGTGCATGCCTGGACACTTTGGTGGCTTTTATGTGCTTGTTTGCTCAAAGTTGCCAGTCTTTTCTCTTAGCACCACTGTCGGAGCTCAATCAATGCTCACATACACGTACAGTACACACACATACACACACACATATAAAAATCTGTCTTTGAAAATGCATATGAAAGTGTACAAAGTGTCTTGGTAGCAGTCAGATCCTCTCATTCAAATTCAGTTCAAAAAGTAAGATCATAAATATGTCTGTAAGAATGTCCATGATTTGCTATTCTAACAGACTTATTCTAATGGCCACCATTGTAATGGTAATGTTGAAGTTTCCCTCCAGCCATTATCAGTGCTGGGAATGTGAGCACTAGGCATCAGCCCTCTCTCACACACATCAGTGGTGTGTGTGTGCGTGTGTGTATGTTTGGGGCTCATCATTCTTTGGTCTTGGGTTTTTCGCTTTTGTGAATCATTGATACACACACACACACACACACACACACACACATACACACACACACAATCTGCACGCGTGACCATGACCTTGCCCGTGACCACAACTCCCAAAAGTGAGCGACTGATGAGCTGAGCCCCCAGAGGGGGCTGGGCGTGAGATAAAACGCCCCCAGTGGTCTGCTGATGAATTGGAGATGGGGTCCCTAATCTGTCTTGGTGTCACCTGGACGACCTGACTGGACCGAGATGGCAGATTAATGTTGGGCCCCGTTAAACAACCCCACCCTCTACACCCCACCTCCTCCACGACCCCTGCCACCCACGTTTTTTCTTCCACCACCGTGAGTCAATGAACCACAAACACAGAAGCAATTAGTAGTACAAGTCATGTTCCACCACCACAACTAAGCAAATTATATCTGGATCAATCTCAGATCAATCACAGAGAAGTCTGAAAATGCTGATGGAAGATGGAGAGCTATCCATGTCGCCCACCCACCATCACCACCACTCCTCTACACACATACACACACACACACACACACACATTCCCGTCATCAAAGACATCCTCATGACATCTGTCTATTTATAGAGACCAGCCTCAGCGTCTTGTCATCCATAGAGGAGACCTATCTTGCAGACTTGCTCTGAAAACAGTATCATACATTTGCCCATCAACGTGCAGACTGGTGTTTCCATTCTCCCCATGCACCCATCCCCACACCCCTGCTAGGTTCATTCCTCTTTTTTCCCCTATTGTGTGAATGCGCTCCATCATTTTTCAATATCATCTCCTGTAGGATACTGTAAAAATACAACCATGCTATGAATTTCACCATTATGTGTTCAAGAAGGCAAAGGCAGGAAAAGTTCCATTTTGAAAAAGATGAAACCTAAAGGTGCTTACGCTTTGAGCATGGACTGACATGAATACGAAATGCACATTTCTCATTCCTCTATTATTCATGCATCAGACCATTTTCTTTTCTTTACTTTTCTTTCTTTCTTTTTGATTGACGAACGGGACCAAATTAAAGCATTTCTGTGTTTCCTTCTCTTTTTTATCTATCAATTTTGGAATCATCAATGATTCCTTTTTAACTAAATGCATAGATCTGTCAGTCTTTCCAGTGACTGTGGAAATGGCATAATAAGATCAGAATGGAAAGACTGTGACGGATTAGGAAACTGCACACAATCCATTGCTTTTAATATGACAGCCGATTTCCGGTGCAGATTTAATACTTGAAAAGCATTCATGGCAAATGACTTCAGACAATTGTTATGATGTGTTTGTGAATGAAAATGGTGTGCTATCCTATTTAGATATGCTGTCTGGAACAGTTTTAGCTACATAGAAGACACAAATCATTCTAATTGCATACTGTCTTAAATGTTTAATTCAGAGTAGAGGGAACCCATGATGGAAAAAAGGTGTAATCTCATTACAAAGGGAAAGGCATCTGTGAATGTGACTGAAGAAAGGGAGCTAAGGTGTGTATGTTTAACATATATAGATTTAGCCCCATATTGCTATGAACATTATATTGACATAATGCTCATGAGAAACATGCGAAGAAGCAGATGCAACGTTGAGGAAAGAATCTCCATTCAAAATAGGGCTGGGTGATATGGACTAAAATGTATATCTCGATATATCTCTCTCATATATCGATATACAATATATATCTCGATATCTTTCCAGCAAAAATAAGTAAATAAATAAATAAAATAAATAAAATAAAGTGTCTATAAAATAAATAATGAAAATAATATAAAGAGCTTTTTTTCAAAATAACAAGTTCTCAACTAAACTGTGCAACAGTAATAACAAACATGTGGGCCTTCTTTCCATTTGTATATTTTGTGCAAAGAAAACCAGGGGCGGAGCTACGGGGTGGCCAGGGGTGGCCGTGGCCACCCCAGACCACGCCCTGGCCACCCCACGGCCGTACAATAATTTTATAATAAACGATATGTCCCACAGAATGTTGGTTCCGGCCGCGATATTTTAGTTCCGCCTATTTGTTTCCCGCTGGGACGCATTTTGCATTAGCACACACACACACACACACATTTCAAACTAACGTGCCTCTGACAGCAGTAGCTGTTGGAGTCAATTATGTTGAAGTCGGACCCACCTCCCAGGGAAGTACGGGTCCATGCGATTTGGAGGCAAGTTATTTCTCCATAATGTCTTTGGATAAGTTTTCTCACTTTGCCAACAGTGACAGTGGCTTTCGCAAAGTAGTCCTTTCACAAGTTCACAATCCAGACAAAATCTAGCTAGTAACGTTAGACTAGGGTAACTAAGGGCTTACAAATTAGCTGGATTTGTACTGTACGTAACGTTACATCCATACGCCCGTGGTTTTCAATTTTAGTTTGTATTTCTGCATGGGAACGTTTATCGATAGCTGCCTTCTAGAGTTTAACCGTGCTTCCTTTTAGAACGTGTCTGCCCAAAAGTTCCGGTGTGCCCGAACGTCTCGGTATACTGTTAATTCGGGATTCAATTGAACGTCGTCACTTTCAGTCAATGGGCTTTTTTGAAAGCTATGAGACAATCTGTCACACCGGTAACTCACTCAGCCATTGGGCTAAACAACGGTGGGCCTCTAGGGAGCAAAAATATTTTTATTGATTGCTCAGGTGCAGCAGCATCAATCCCAACATGTAGAAAGTGTTAACATGTGGTATAGGTATAAATTCAGTATACATGCATTTTCCTTTTACTGCAGAAAGCACCTTTATGTTACATAAATAAATGAATACTTTGATTTCTGACCTCTTCGCTCAGATGGATTTTGTTCATGAGTTAGACCTAACTGAATGAGTACTACATGGTTCCATGTATGCCACAAAATACACTAGAACACAGGAAATCAAAACTAGCTCATTAATTTTTTTCCGGGACCCCCCACTTTAATTGGTTACAGCATGGCCACCCCTTCAATATCCCTGGCCACCCTTTGGCCACCCCATGTAAAAAAGTCTGGCTCCGCCCCTGAAGAAAACGAATGTGTTAACAGTCTCCGCCGTAATGTGACACAAATGTAGGACTCACAGGTTCTGCTAACTTTTCTCCACTCGTCTGTTGTCATTGCGTCACAGAGTTCAAATGCCAATCGCGCTCTCTCATCATAGTCGCGGCAGTTCTTGTCTTGTAAAGTAACAACACAAATCCGCGTTCCACTACGGCAATTGATGCCATGTCCACCGTGATACGGCAATTGATTTTAACGTTATGCTCCACCGCCGCTTTTTCTGTCATAGAGTTAGGGAACATTGCATGCTAAAGAGTTCTGAAGTTTTGCTCAGTTCCCACTGGTTTTGTGGCGGTCTGTCCTCGGAGTTTATAACACTCTTCATACTTGCCGGTGGCCTCCATTTCAAAATGACCAAACCGTTGTTTCGCTTTTTTGGCCACAATAACCTTTCCGCGGCATTCTCCATCTGTATAACTCATGCATTCTATGGAAGTCGCCATTGTTGTTTACTCGGTCTACATGAGTAGGGCAAGGGAGGAGCTAACTCAAAGCAAGGAGCACTGAGCTATCAGTAGCAAGGAAGCTGGTGCACAGACGTCGCATAGCAGAAAAAAGCGGAATACTTGTCTCTGGATTAAAAAACAAGTCATAACCGATATATACGATATGTCAAAAATCATATAGTGGTTTGAAATTATATCGATATTGATTAAATATCGATATACCGCCCAGCCCTAATTCAAAATGCAATTTAATGCAGGTCAGGGCATAATATCCAAGTAGAAAACCCATCCTGTTGTCATGACCATGCATGGAGAATGATTATGATAGCATTAACACACTGTCACTAAACAAATCGACTAACACTGCTGTCCCACATCTGACTCTGAACCATATGTGCACCAGGTCCAGCACAAACTCGTCTGTCTTGATGTCAATACGACAAGCTCACCACCACTGCCTGTCTCAATATAGGCTGTTATGTCTGCAACTCCTCCACTTAATGCTGAGCAAACCATAGTGAAATCCTTAAGGCGTGGCGGTTACTGTCAGCATGACAATGGATTTCCTTGTTATGGTAGTCAGGCTGGTGGTGTTGGTAGGGGCGACAGACGGGGGTTGGGGGGGGGGGGGGGGGGCGGGGTGTGGGACTTTGGCGTGGGGAAGGGGGGGGGGGGGGGGGGGGGGGGGGGGGGTTGGAGAAGCCCATATCAATCACTTTAAGGAAGAGAAAAGATTCCCTTTCATTCTGAAAGTCCACCCAGTGTACTGTTAGCTCTGCTACTTGGATATACAGTACAGCGGGGAAATGAAATGGGGCTGTCCATTCACTTCCTCCCATCTATATTTATATGAGAAATGATCATGCCAGTCACAAGGAAATCAATTTTAATGCTAAAAAATGGCTAGCCCTCGAGTAGACAAATGATGTCACCATATACTTCCACTTTTATCAGTCAACACTTAGGAGAGGTTCGACATGAACAACACGAGTAAGAGGAGGAGGGGGTCTAACTCTCTGATATCACTGGCCTACCGTTTCATCTCAAAGTGGCATATTCATCTCTTTTCATTACAATGATAAGCCCACTTTATCTTTATTTACCAAAAGCCTTAACAATCTGAAGATCAATCAGCAGTCGGGTAGGGGTAATCTTTTAGATTTTCACTTAATAAAGGAGAGAAGTCTATGGCAAACATTATCCTGCCAATGTTGCTTTCACATCAGTCAATAGGCTGACATTGGAATGGGGACAGAGATGGCTCACAAAGACATGTTGTCATTTTATCTATGGAGATTTTTGTGGTGATACAAATGAAAAGAAAAAGGAAATTAGTCTTTTATTTGCTCAACATTTTGATTTATTTTATCTTGAACACACACACACACATACACACACACACAAACAAACAAACAAACAAATATTGAGCTTTTATTGTGTAGGTGTACCGCAGGTTGCAACTAACATGACATGCCCTGTGCCCTCCAAACATGGCCCACATGTTGGACATAAATGTGTTGTGGTTGTGCTTGGCATGTGGTCACAGAGAGTAGGGGGTACTTGTGTTGTGGTTGTGCTTGGCATGTGGTCACAGAGAGTAGGGGGTACTTGTTTTTCTATGGGTCACTTTTGCCTCTACGCTGCCCTTGGTGCGAGTGTGCGTTGTGTTTGGAATCCGTCAGTGGCCACATCTGTTTTGCCAGTCAGGCTTTGTCTGGTGAGTGATGGGAACATTTAGTTGTATGCACAGGTAGTGGCATGCATAGCTTCAGGGAATATAATAACATAATCTTCACCTATTTCCATAATAAGTCATAAGTAGTAATATTCTAACATCTAACATTACAGCCCGTGAAGTACTGTGTAAGACATGGCGTAACAAAAAGTAGGCCTATCAACATGGGCGGTGGGTGGTCCTGACGTTTGGGGAGACTGCGTGACCAACTTATATACACAGTGCAAGGGCGGAGCTGCTGTCCATTAGATTATAATTAACCATTGGCAAGAGTCTCAGAAAGAATAATATCCGCAATTATAATGATCAATAATAACCAAAACAAGACTTATTTCAAAATCAAACTTTTTTTATCTAAGCACAATTCAAATTCAATTGAAATCAGTTAGCGGGCTGTCATCTGTCCGCCTGTCTCTCCTCTCTTCCCTGTCTTTGGACTTCGGTGCTATGATAAGGAGAGATGGGGGTGGGGGAAGAGAATGCTGGTGGCAGAAATGTGATGTTTTTTTTTTCTTTCTTTTGTAAAACGATCGTATATATCAATGCTGATATAAGACTAGCCTACATTTTTAAAATCCTGCGCTAGAGCGGCTACCAGCGGCTGATTGGCTATTTTTGTTTTTGGCCTAAAACTACCGTGATCTGACTCTGTCTATCACCATAGACAGTCACGCGTACTCACTCACAACTAGTCATAAATATACGCCACAGGTTGTAGAGAGAGAGGGCTGTCCGTTATCTTTCACTGAGATCACAAGGTTCTACCATCACTGGACGCAGCTTCTACTGCTTCGGCTGCTGCGTTCAAACTGATATCATCTATAAAAATATTCCCACATCATGTACGTTATTTTCACAATTTCCCAGCATTAATTTTGGGGAGGCTTAGCCTCTCCAAGCCTACATTACGTGCCGCCCATGCCTATCAAGTGATAAATTATTATAGAGTACTTACTCCATAAGTATGCTGGAATAACATAACATGAAAGCTATCTGGGTAACGCTTGAGATCACAGTAAAGATAGATAGATAGATACTTTATTGATCCCCAAGGCGAAATTCAAGGTCCCAGCAGCTTAAAAAACCACACACAACATATACTACAGTGTACACAGGATGATCAGAAGCAGATCAAAAACAACATGACTAGATCAACATTACTAAAAGGAACAATAGAATACAAATACTAAGGGTAGAGATGCGCATGAATGGACTGTGGTCCAGTATGAGGTGTGTGTCAAGGTAGTAGTGCAATGAGTCCAGTAGTGCAACAGTGCAAGATTCAAAGTCTAGTGACCAGCAATAAATATGTGCATATGTAAAATGGGCAATAAAAAATATAAGTATAGCAATTTAACAGTTCTAGTATAAGTACATGGACAATAAGATAAAAATAAAATAAAAAATAGCCTAATAATATAAAAATTACAGCATCAGTGCAAGGATAAGTCATACGGGTTCATTCATCAGTCAAATATGAAGGTCAAGTATCAAGTTACAGTTATAGTTATAGTTATAGGTCAAGTATGACAAGTATGATTAGACAAGTATAAGGAGGGGTTGTGCATGTGGGCTAATGTAGCCAGTAAGGTCCCTAGGCAGTGTTAACAATACACAGTATTGTATGTCTTGTAAGTGTATAAGAGGGTTAAGGTACATAATTACAATGTAAGATGTAGGTAAGAAAACGTAAGGAAATAGAAATATATGAGTATAATGACAATAATTATATAATAGTAAGATAGAGGGTATATGCAGCCTGGCAAAATGACAAATAAAATAGATACCAAGAGTTAACAAGAGATAAACTACGAAGTCCTTACAGTTTATTACAACATACAACCCATTAAGTACAGTATAAGGTAACACACCCAAAACTACATGTACAGTAGCCTACTGTAGTTTGTGTTATTCCAGCATACTTATCCACTAAGTACTCTATAATTAACCCCTTAATTAACCCCTTAAATACGTATACGCCATTCTTACACCATTCTTACTACGTCTTACACAGTACCTCAATGTAGCAACTTGTTCTTAAATGTCATTACTTACACCAATTCCATGTAAAACAATAGCACATTCAGAAAACATTCCGAACTTGGTGTAAACTACACCAAGTACATTTCCTACTGCAATAGCTAATGAAGTAATGTTAAAATTTAAACTAGGTATATTTGAATCACATGACACAGTGAACAAGATCTCAATAGGTTGGTACGCTGAGATGGAATGAAAGGTTGGCAGTGTATAAGATGTGCTAATCCAGACTCCAAAACAAATATCTGTGTGAAAGACATTGTTCCTACCGATACCTTTTTCCAAAGGCTGGGTAAACCCAGACTGCACCTTAACACAGACTGAAAGTGAGTCTGGAGTCCAGTAGACACCTAACATTTTAAGGGCCATAACCACCTTGACAATGAAATATTTAATGCTTTATTTTATGTTTTTTTAGGTTAATTACCAGGTTTGTAGTCTATTGGATGATTAAATGGCTCATTATGGGGTGAATGATGCTGCACTGTTACAGTACAAGTGTGTGCTGTATGAAAACAAGAGTTGATGAAAACAGAGAGGAAACTGAATTAAACCAGAATCATATTTGTTAACTTGGCAGAAAACACAACTCTTCCAAATAACCATAGCTGGTTCCTATTTTTTGTTTGCAAACAAATCTGTATGTATTAGTGAGAATGTAGGCTATAATGTTAATGGGTTTTTTTTCAACACCTGTAGAGGGAGCTCCTGAGGTTAAAAAAATTCCAGGTTTTCCTGGTAATCTTTTATTAAATATATAAATTATGAAAATTATGGTATATTATAAAGTTACATTTGATCATTCACATTTCACATTCACCTTTTGAAAGTACAGCAAACGTCTGTCTTGTAATGCGCACAATGGTTAAAATGCAGCTTGCAGACTCCAAATTGCAATGTTGAACCATGCAGTCCCACAGATATCATTGTTGTTGCGTGTCAGAGAAGGCCATGATCATGCTGAATGAATGGTTGTGATAGGCCCCTGGGCTTCTGTTCATGCCGGACGAGTGGTTATGTATGGTTCCTGTGTTTGCAAGTTGCATCTGGCTTCACTCAGACTAATGTCTCTGTGAGCAAAATGCACCCTTAGTCACAGTGGATCTATGCCTCTTCAAGGTTATTTTCATACAGAAATGTTACAGCATGTTTGTCTGCACAACATTATGGATTAGAGCAGCACTCCTATAGTACCAGGGTGCATTCATTGCATCGTCCCATTATTCTCTGATGCGTTAGAGCATTCTGTATGTTTATTTTGGCACACTGGTTAAAAAAGGGCTAGATTACCTCCCCATGTAAGCAGCTACTGTGCCGCCTATGAACATACTTACAAGCATTAATCTCCACAGCAGTGCTTGTACCTAATCACACTGTATTAAAGGCCCCAGTACAATGGCATCACCACGGCCTCCATTTCTGTCATACCATGGGGTTAAGAAATGGATGGAATATATTTGCAATAGAAAAAATAATAATCACAGTATATAGCGGAAGATGATTCAGAGAAAATGCATGCAGCAACCCATTAAACTCACTGTCCAGTGGCCAGGAGCACGACGCACGCAAGCTTCTGTTGGACTTCATCTCCTCAGAGTCTGCTGCGAGAATGGCTGGGTTCGAATATCTGAGGTGCATGCAGTTACAGTCCGAGTTCCATCTGATTGTCAAGCAAATTTCACTACTTTTCTTTGAACTGAGAAACTAATTTTCTGTGTCATTTGTGAATGCATAAGTAAATGTGTGAGCCACAATGGCAAGCGGCGCTCCAATTCAGTCTCACAAGCAACGAAGGTTGGGTCAAACTGGGTGTCATATTTCTTTTATGGGCCTTCACAATGTGTTCTTCAAAGTGCAGATGAAAGAGAGACAGAAAGGGAAGTAAAGCTAGCGAGGCCATAGTGCCTCTGTCATTTAAATCCTTAAGCACTCAAAAGCGCAAGTAAACAAGCAAATGCGGCACTCTAAAAGGGGGCAAAAGTAGCGTGAAATATGAAATATTAAAATAAGGAGATGAATCTTCAGACAGACGAGGCAAATGATCAGTGGGTGGGGGCAACAGAGGTCCTCTCCGCTGTTGTCAGCAACCCATCAGGGTTATTAGTGATTAAAGGCCCCAAATGCTTACCTGCCAGCAGCTCTCAAATGAACACCTATCTGGGGGAAATTGTGACTTCAAACGCACAGCTTAAGACCCTCTGATGTGCAAAAGTGTAGATTTATTTTCTTCCCATGCTGTGGTGGATTTTTTTTTTTTTTTGACCAGCTAGCAGTTTTTTTTTCTTCTTAGAAATGTTTATTCACAGTTAAACCTCTACAAATGCTGGCACATGAAAATGAATTTATAAATAAATAAATAATAATACCCTGCATGTTTATTTGGAGTGTGGTGGTGGTGTGTGTGTGTATATGTGTATGCAGGAGCAAACATTTCACTCTGGGGATGCAAAGCCTCATTTAAATCCTCTCGTTTGAAATTTGATTTCAAATGCTCTCCGTTATCATTAGCCTTCATGTAGCAACTCATTTCTCTAGCAAAATGCACATTCAGCTCTCTGTAGCTGTTGATGTTGTAACACTGTCCTGGTGTCCGTGTGTCTGTGTCTGTCCGTCTGCCTGTATCCGTGAGTGTGTGTCTGTCTGTGTGTTTCTGAGTTGTGCAACCCAAAACCCATGATAACATCTACACATTTCCACATATTGTGTAAGAAACTTGCGTCGTTTTCAACATCCACCTTGGATGTATCTAATTTTTCCTGATGCCATTCTATACACATTACACTCAAACAAGTCCACTGCTCAACATATCAGCCTCGCACACATGACTTAGTCTCCTCCCTCATCGCTCCTCTCCTACTCCTGACTTTTACTCTTGATTTCCCTACTTGATTGCCAGCGCCTACCGACTCCTTAGACTAATCTCCTGCCTGGCTCTCAGTCTCTCCGTCGTTCGGAGGCGTATTTCTGATTGAACTGTTTAGACATTCATTTCAGGCACTGCTGCTGATATGTGCTCAGGGCGGTAAACTCCTGCCCCGCGGAAGCCTCGCTCTACCTCTCCAGATTGCGGAAGGTATTAAGCAAGTCTAACAGCCGTACTTTATGAATAGGCAATGTGCAAAGTGCAAGCTGGAGAGTGAGCAAAGTGGCGCGGTGAGGCCAGGTTTTTTTCTTCCATGTGGTAACGGCGGGGCATTTCTGGCCAATAAATAATAGAGGGAAATTATGGCGCATTATTAGGACTGTATTTTAAGCGAACAGCGCATATGCGCTATGTATTATTCATCCGGCGTGAGTGTGAGAGTCAATGGCGTGCTTTCCCCCAGCTATGAATGCCATGAGGCGATGCCTTCAGGGTCACAGGGTTGGTGAGTTATCGCCCGAGAGCAAGGAACTCCACATGACTGTGTGTCTCCTGAATGTTGGCAGCACAACATTCAGGAGACACACAGTCACACTCCCAATGCCACAGACGTCTCGGTTTCATGTGCGGAGGCTCAAAACTACCGTTCTCAGAGTCACATTGAAACCTTACATAATATTCAATTTTATGGTTTCTTCTCCTTTCCACACAGACTAGAAGGCACGTTTAGGTTTGTAGAAGTCAGTCATTAGACCTTCAGACCTTCAATTTCAGCAAGTTTGTTTTGAAATCTCCATGACGCATCTTCAAGTGGCATTCTAATTATGCTGATGCTGTGAACATCTTTTGCACACTGGCAATAATGTATATAAGTAATGTATAATGTCCTAAATATCTGTTTGGGAAGGCAGGCTATAAGAAAAGGCTAAGTGCTAGCATACTTTGATAATGAAAAAGCATTTATGAAGTGCTTGTGTAAACTGTCCTTACAGTGCCTAATAATGCATCACTAATGTAATAGCAATGGTTAAATAAAGTGATGGATGAGTAGTGAAATGCATGTCTGTATTGTAAATGGGGTGAAGCCAAGCATTTTTATAGGTTGTATTCACATTTTTATAATAGAAAAGACATGATTTATCTGTAACATGATTTTCTGTAAAAGATCACTTTGCTAACCCTATGTGCCAGACACATGTAAAAGGGCATGACAATTCATATAATTTATTCTCAGTTAGGTTAAAATAGATTCAATTAGGCATGACCTAAACTTTCCAATAGTGTTACTCGCAGTTGTTGAGAAATCTTGAAAATATCACTAACATGTGACCCTTCACTGCAGCAGAATGTTCTGTAGTAGATTGTTACTGATGTTTCTGTAGATACAGTTGATTATTGTGGCTGAAGAGAACCACGAGAGGCCCCTAATTATCAGTAACAACAATCGACTTACAGTAGAATCAGAATCCTCAAGACCAAAGCCTATGCCTCTTGGCATCTGCTAGATGTAAAAACATAGGCCTATTTATCTGTCTAGGATGCACCAACCTAACTTAACATGCAACAACACAACATATCCTGTGTCAGTCAATAGCTCTGTTGTTCAAGGTCACTGAATACTGTCTGTATAGGAAGAAGAACCAGAAAACGTAAAGCAGCATAGATGGAATACAGAATCAATAACTATTGTTAACTGAGAAGGGCAAGGCCAAATGAGATTGAAGGAAGGTTACTATGCCCCATTCATTCAGTGTTAGTTGCCGGTTCACTATGTATTATATTTTTTCAACTGACAGGACCTGGTGACCACAAACATTTAAGAAAGGATTAAAATAGGAATTAATATATGTTCATTCTTCGCTATGATGGATTCTGACAAGCTGTATGCAACTTACTTCCCGTCCTTACAATTATTCAAGACATACACCACTGATTTTTAAGGTTTTGTGGCTGCTGTTACATTGTACCATTTACCACTACTAACGTTTTACAGTTAGTACTAATGGTCTGTAATCTGTTATCATGCCATGGCAAAGACCCCTCTCTCAGTGAGCTCTTGGGAGGACTTGCAGCAGTTGTTGAGGACAAGAAAACTGACTATATTACAGACTCCTTTTGGGAATCCTTACTGCCAGAGATTCACTTTAAATCTTGGTTGAAATCACTGGTGCTAACACACTTACATTTAATTTAAATTTATGTGGGATATATAAACCCTGAGTTTATATGTTTTAGATTAATTTAAACTCAATTTAATCGAGGGTTAAGTGAAAATAATTATCCAATCCAGTTTAAAAATTAAACAACGTTGCCAATGGTGCAACCTACTGCAATATCAGTTTCCTAATCCAATTGTATCCCAAATTATGCTGAATTGTACACTAGTATTTATTATCACATATTCCTAAAATAACTAAATGTGTGGGCAGAGTAGAATTATTTGTATTTTATCCCGGGGAGGCCTTAACAAGATAATAAAGCGTCTGCTTTTAAAAGCGCATGGAAGTGATGAGCATGTCCTGTGTGGAAGTTTGTCATGAGATGGCTGGAGAGTAGGGACCTGGACTCCTGGAGTAATGCATGCACTAGCACATAGCAGGTGTATGACAGGGCCCTGGACATGGATATAAACATTGCTGTCTGTGAGTGAAATGAAAAATTTGAGAATGTTAACTCACTGTGTGTGTGTGTGTGTGTGTGTTTGTGTGAGATAACGACAGAGAGAAGAAGAAATCAAAAGATGAAAAAGATGTGGTTGGGCGGTTGGGGTGGGGTGCTGATGGTGACGGAGGAGGAGTAGGGGGCAGGGAATGATGACATTTGACGAAGACAAAGCCAACCCACAGCAAAAGAGTGAAGGGATGATGAAGAAACCGACAACCGGAGTGAAAGGGTGATAACACACAGAGATGAGGGGTGATCAGGAGAGAAGAAGTGAACGACAGCACGGATAGAAAGTGAGAAGAGAGAGAGAGAGAGAGAGAGAGAGAGAGAGACAAAGAGCGAGACAGAGCGAGGGGGGAAATGACAGCAGGAGAAAGCGAGTTGAGGTGGAGATAAAAACATGCGAGGCTTTTCACATTTTGCCGGCTGGCGATGCACCCACACGAGAGGGAGATTAGCCTGTATTAATTGCCTTCCGTCACAGAGGAGCATCACACCGCACTCAGGAGAAGAAAAAAAAAAACAACTAAACTGGCGAGCTGCTAACACCCTTGATTCGCACACCTGCCACTTAAAATGAAACACCCCTCCCTCGCACACTGCAGGCATTGTTTGGACATTTTTGTTGTTGTTGTTGTAGCCACTGCCGTTGTTTACTCCTCCTTTTTTCAATCAGTTTATACCAGATTAACTTGATTTGGTTCCTGTGTTACTTGCAATTAAGTGCAAAGCCTGCATTACGCTAAACGGGATCAGAGCAAAGTAATTACCTATATCCATCACTGACTAGCAGCACTCACATATGAATAAACATGGCCATATGGCTGTGCACACCTCAGGGGGAGACGAAATATGTATCTTTTCATTCCTTACAACTTCGGCCAGTGTCTGCTGGAATATTCACCAACACGCCACTTCCTACACTGTTGGCCCGGCAGCAATATTCTGTGTGACTCATTCTCTCTCTGAATGGCCCCTATAGTTAGTGAAAATCACTGGGTGGGGAGGTGGGTATTCACTCATACCAGTGACATATAGATGACCGCACACACACACACATACACACACTGAAAAGGTCCTGCAAACAGGGTAAACAAACACTGTGTGGAAAATAAGGGCATGCAGCACATACACCTACTTTTCACCTCACCTTGGCTTGGCATTAATAGTGAATAGCGACACGATGGGTTCCCTGATGCAATTGATTGGTGCTTTTGTGTGTGTCTTCATCTGTTCACCCTCAGTCTAAGTGCTAACTGCATGTTTACAGACAAGATGGGGTTAGTAAGCTGGTCAGTATAGTATGCAGTGTTGGAAATTACTGTGATAAAATCTTGAAAAACATACAAATAAATGCCATTATTTTTTCAGTAACAAGCAATATGATTAATTACCATTTTCTGTGTTACAACATTGTTAACATCATTTTATTTTTGTTACATCAGGCTGCACAAGTTCACACATCAAGTAAAACTGCAAGGTCAGAGTTTCCCAACACCGCTACTCTCTAAAACAGTTTGAGCAAAAACATGTTTGACTTAAAATTAGAAAATTATCAATATGATACAGATTTGCAGACATCTTGGAACAATAACCTGTCGAGCTGTAATCAGACATGGCAAACTGCATATCAAAACAGAGAATGATGTTGATATATCCAGTTTTGTAATATTTCTAATCTCCCTTTGTTCAGAGGCCATTCGTGACCTGGCCAAAACCGATGTCAGACATGTCCACCTGCATTTTAGCAGTAGCCTCCCTCCTGGATTTTGCACTATTCTAAATGGCCAGCACAGAAAGCAATATGCTCTATGTCTGTGACCAGTTCACACCCATTCATCTCACATCCATTTATCTCTTTGTAGCCTATAGGGAGGGAAAATAATCTCATCGCCCCCTGCTGGTTGCGTTCCAACCTCTATATCAAAATGAATGGGATTTTCTCTTCAGAAAATTATATTTCGGGTCACACTCAAAAGTTACGATTGTGGCTTTCATATGATATGCATGTTGGGTAGTTCTATCGATTCGGATGGTCATTCATTTTTTTTTTCCACGGATTTGAATTGTTTTTAATGTTTTTTAAAAAGCTGATAAAGGACTACACTGAACGATAGTCGCGTGTATTACGTTGCCGTAAAATCTTAGCAACTTACTTTAACTGTGCCCTGCGATACACCAATGAATTCACTCAACAACAGGGTAAAATATTACATAGCTGCGGCTACTGGCCTGCCCGCAATAATTAACCTCGGTGGAAGCCAGCAACATTTCGATTGAAAGTGATGTCAGTGCAAACTGCTTTCAAAACTGTCAACAAAAAAGTTAGGCTATATTCAGTCAGCAAGGGCATGGACAGTACGGGATACTGGCATGGAAGTTAACAGGTAACATTAGCATTCAAATGTCATGGTGTACACATGTATTATAAGGGAATATACTTAACCTGCCTCACTAGAATATCTTATAACTTACCAACATTCAAATCGTGTGATGAACCTCTGGTATTTTACTCCATGCAGTTAACCTTAGTCTAACATTAACGTCAGAAACCAGCGTTAACATTACTGGCTAGACTGTAAAACCATACCAAACATCTGTGTTCATGAAACTCACTTTACTATACGAATCCACATCTGTAGTTTTACAGCATATTTGGGGAAAGTAAAAAAATTGGCATCCATAGTTTCTGACCAGTGGTTGCAATCAGGCGAAATACACAGCTTGGTGAAGTTGTGGAATTCTGACGTAAAGGGAGCGACTTGGAGTTGTAGTCCGTTTCTGACAAGTGAGGCACAATTTCGAATTTTTTTAAATAAGGCAAAATTTGGCACAAGACCTTCACAGTTAGTAGATCATTACAATATATGCGCTGAAAAATATGTCTGATGTACAAGTTCGGTGTCATGTCTTCGTAGGATTTTAAAAAAAAATCGGTCTATGGGATTTTCAATGCTATTGCTCTCGGGTTAGGAACACTACCGCTAGGATCGCTGTGTTCCACTTTCCCTCCCTATTTGAACATTTTAAATAAGTCACTTTAGTTACCTATGTAGCAACAATATTTTACAGTGAAATAACAGAGTTACTAACAAAGCTACTTTTTCAGAGAAATAACTAGTAACTATAAGAGATTACTTTTTAAAAGCAACTTTCCCAACGTAATCCAAAAAGACAAAGTTAAAAGTTGAAAAAAGTGTTTTAGTGATAGTGAAGAATTAATATTTCAAGGGATAGCCTACCTAACTGTTGAGGAAGCCATTAATGTTGAATCTGAAACTGGGGTCTAACTTAGAGGTGCTGTAGACATGGTGGGATTAGCTCTTCTGAAAAAAAACAACTGCAAAGCAACACCCCCAACATAGCCGAGAGGATGGCACCGGTGGATAGATATTCTTTTGAAAGATGCCTCCGGAACTGTTTTTTTTTTTTTTTCTTTTTTTTTGAGAGGGTAAAATCGAGTTGGGGAGGTCCTTGTTATCAAACTCTGTAGAAAAGAGAGTGAGAGAGAGAGACAGAAAGCTAGAAAGAGATGAAGGGGAGAGAAAGACGGCGAGAGACTGTCTCTGGAAAAGAAGCCCGGGAGCATAAGGCACTCCACCCTGATTACCTCAATGTGTTCCTCTTTATCTGTAATGACAAGGCACATCTGGGGAGGGACTGGGTGTCTGGCAGCGACAGGCAGGTGTAAATATTTTAGCGGCTACATTAATACATGTAACATCTGGCCAATAGAAGAAGGGGAATGTGGGGGCTCAGACATGGGGTATGCCATACGCCTCCTACGAGTCAGACTGGCCCTCAGGTAGCAGTAATGTAAGGGAGAAAATGCAGCACTAAAGTAAAACAGGTAAGAAAATGCAGGTATGCTGGATGTGTTTGGGCATCTTTTGCGGGCTACAAGCTCTCAGGTGTGATACTGGATGGTTCCAAGGTTTTTCCATACAGTATGAAAAAGGAAAAAAGTCTGAGAGAATATATAAAATTACAGTAATCCTTCAGCAGCATCTTCACAGCTTCCTTAGTTTATGCATATATACAGTAAATACACACACACACACACATATATATATATATATATATGTGTGTGTGTGTGTGTGTGTGTATATGGAAGCACTTCACGCCTAAAGTGGCCCTAATTATCCACTGATATGGTGTTTCATTTTGGCATGTGGTGCCCCTTAGGTGCCCTGCTGGTCAGAAGCTTATCCTACCATCCTCCACCCCCCCTCACTATGGCGATCCTTATTTGAATGGTTTGGGAGAGGCAAGGGCCCCACACCCTACATATTCTTCGCCTTCCATTTTTAAGCCGGGAAAGAAGGCGATGACGTGTCAGTGTTGGTTCATGGTGGAGCTGTTGGTTGCGAGTCATGCTGCAAAATCAACTGATTTTTTGTGCCACAGTCTTCGGGCCAAAGGAAGCTGTTTTAAATTGATGTTTGAAAGCAATTTAACACACTGTCTGTCAGAAAGCTGACAGGACTGTGACATTCAGAGTAGGACATTCAAGGATGTCTATCTGTGTGCTGTTCCTCTGCACCAAAACACACACACACACACACACACATAGATTCGCTTTTGTGCATTGACTATGACTGTGAACTATATTCTGTGTACAGTACCTCAGACAAAAACATAAAGCGACAAAACTAGTATCATGGACTCTTCACTTATTCATCTAACTTTTGTTCGTTCGATTTGTTCTCTCTCAATCTTTGTCTTTCTTTAGGGGGTTTTTTTTTTTTTTTTGGAAGTTTGTATTATTGATGATGGCAGGCCTATAGCACGCTGAAAGTGTGTCATTGAAAAGACAGCTTAAAAAGAGCCTGAGAGCATGATTAGATAATGATGCCTTGGAACAGCCTTCAGCTCACCAGAACAAAACTCATCAAAGACAGCTAAAGCTCCCAAATTCCAGGCTGACTAAAAAAGAATAAATAAATAAATAAATAAATAAACAGGCTATGTGCGCAGATCAGACTGCGTATTGATGGATTCTTTTTTTGTCTCGAGAGAGGAGAACAAAATGGGCTTTCTTTCTCTCTCCTTCCAGGCAGGTTGTTTTTGAGAGGTTCACACCACTCTGACATGAGCCTGTCAGTCTTGTCCCTTTCGATCGTGCTAATTGGAGATTAGGTTTTTGCAACGCTTCGGAGAGAGAGAGAGAGAAACAGAGAGAAAGAGAGCAGGCAGCATCACACACGCATACACCCCTGCTCAGCCCTGTGTGCAAAGTCACGCTCATTCACAAGTACATACTCACAGAATAAACACGCACACACACACTCACACACACATACACACACACACACACACACACACATATTTGGGCCGTCACACTCATGTGCACACGTTACGTTTCAATTATGCTCTCTCACTCACACACACATGCACCATGTGGTCACTCTGTATTTCAGAGAAGTCATGACACACTGCACCGTGTGTGTGTGTGTGTGTTTTGGTGTAAGTTCTGGATGCTAGTCCACGGCCAGGGTCATCTTGTCTGACAAGATACAGCCTCAAGTCCTGCAGGAACTGCCCTCCCACCTGCCCCCTTCCTCAGCACCTGACTTGCATGACTTTGAACCAATAGCCCCCCTCTTCATAGACATACACACACACACACACACACACACACACACACACACATACATACATACATATATATATATATCCTAACATTAACACCCCAACCCTTCTCTCCTCCTCTGCTCTCCACTCATGTTTTCAAATGCATGGACAGCTAATAACGTCAGGCGGTTTTTGTCATGAATTATTGATCTGTTGTTGGCTATGTGTGGCGAGATGAGCGGTGCATGCAGGGCTCCGATAAGGCCAGATTTACACCTTTGCCTGCCAATCCCTGGCTCCACGGGCCAGCTCCCAAATTACATGGAAATTGGGTTCCCGACGAAAGCTAATAAAATAGCTAGAGTCCCCTCAGCATGGGCCCCTACCCCTATCCCGGCCCTCACCAAACACCGTTCATATATCACACAAGGCACCGATATGTCTCTGTCTCTTTCTTTCTCTTTGTTCTGCAGTACATGTAGAGTGCGGTTTCCGTCACTTTGGATGCATGCCCTTCTCATGGGTAAGCAGGTGAGGGGCTGCCTGCTGCAATTTGTAAACAACATCAGAAGCCTCAGGGGTGGAGGAGAGCAGCGCTTGTCTGCTGTACTGATGCCAAAGAGGATTGTGTACTTTAAGACCACAATGTCTCAATGTTTAATA
Source organism: Limnothrissa miodon (assembly GCA_017657215.1). NCBI lineage: Eukaryota > Metazoa > Chordata > Actinopteri > Clupeiformes > Clupeidae > Limnothrissa > Limnothrissa miodon. Next base: position 67,328 of record JAGFZM010000022.1, read on the forward strand.
CACGTGAGGATGGTATTTCATTTCACAAGGTTGTTGCAGCGGGTTTGGAAAACTGCCTTATATTTCCATAGATTCTATAGATCATTAAGACTTCAGGGACTTCTAGTATAATACCCTCCCTCATTATAATTTCAAATAGTGATGAACATAATGTGGGAATGAAATTACTTCATGATTTTGTCTTCATTTACATCAAGTTATATGCATTTAAATTAACAGTTGTCTCCCTCATGTAACATTTTTGCTAAGAGGCAGATTTACAATTGTTTGGATGGATAACTGCTTGTATAAAAATTTAACTGTGCTTTTTCACTGATGTGACATGTTGTCATTTAGTGCATGAGATAAGAGTCAATGAGTAATCCCCAAGGCTTTTCCACCTTCTGTAAACATGTTTCATCTACATTGTAATGACTTTCCTATAACATTGTTACAACCAAGCAATAACCATGTTATTATGCAGAACTCTACCCATTTCCAGTAAACTGCATTGATTTATTGTTTAAGCATAACATTAGTGTAGAACAAGTAACATGATACATTGACAAAGTCTATATATTCTTTCCATGTCGACTGCTATAGTTCTAGAAATGTGTTTTATGTGACTGTCTTCTGTTAAATACAACCCAGTCAGACATTCTGGGTTTCATGCATAATATTGAAACGGCAAAAACAGCAGCAGTACTGACCCTATTACCTTATACCCTATAAGTCCACCCAACACACACACACACACACACACACACACATACAATCCACACCCTTCTCAGTCTTATTAAGCTTTGCCTTAATGACGGCCTGTTTTCCAAGTGGGCTCATTTAGACGTTTGATTCATACATCGGGGTTGTTGGGGCACCACCGGCCTACATAAGCTCGCTCGTGGCCTCTTTCTCTGGGCTGGAGATCTGAGGAGGCGTCGAGGGGCCCCTGGAGGTCCGCGGCTGGACCTTTTTGTTGTGGTTGTTAATTAATTACATCCCCAAAGCCCCACAGCGTGTCCTAAGCCGTAATACGGCCCAAGTCTGGCCTCCTGTATTTGGGCTCCTGCTGTTCCTTTCCCCACCTCCCTCCTCTCTCCATGAGCCCGCAGGCCTGGCCAAAAACTAGTGCCGGGAGCCCACAGAGCTCCCGCGCTGGGTTTCACAAAGACTCCACACTGAGCCAAATAAAATGAGTGAGAAGCAAAAAAAAAAAAAAATGAATAATAATAATTACATAAAATAATATAATAAGCACTTGAAATGGTAATTCCAGTTCCTGAAAGCTTCACTTCTTCCTGACAGCTTTACTTTTTAACTCTCATAGTAGAAGAAGCCTAATTTATCACACCTACCTTACCGTGTTGAGCCGTGAACCAAACAGAACCACCCATGCATCTACTCTCATCTTCAAGAAGTAGTTCTTTGTTATTATTTTTTTACTCCTCCTAGGTGCAAACATATGGCGTGAGTGTGTTTGTATGCAACGTGGGAAGGGGGTGGCAGTGTGAGTGTGTGTGTGTGTTTGTGTGTGTGTGTGTGAGAGAGAGAGAGAGAGAGAGAGAGAGGAAAAGGAAAGAAAGAAAGTCCATAGGCAACACACACCTAATGACAAGACTGGAGGGGCCTCCTAGTGTCTCTGGTGGACTGTGCATAAATATGTGGTAAGTGTGTGTGTGAGAGAGAGAGAAAGAGAGAGAGAGAGAGAGAGTGTTTGCGTTTGTGTGTGTGTGTGTGTTGTATTTTTCTTGTCATCACTCTTTTGCATTGAAATACAGCAATTGTTGTGGTTCTTTATACAAGCTGTTAGTGTATGTGTGTGTTTCTGGAAAGCTCTGTTAATGGAGGGCCCAAACACTAAATGTGATGAAGTGACCACGGCCATCTGGAGCTGCATCAGCTTGTCTGGCGACATAGGAAGGAGGGTGACATTAGCTCTCATTTTCCCACCTCCATTCTCATTAAAAACTGTGAGATGGAGAGAAGGGGAGAGTTGGTTGGGGGTGAGGGGCAGAAGGTTTGGAGTGAATGGTAGGTAGGTGTGTGTGTGTGTGTGTGTGTGTGGGAGGGGGGGTATGTGTGGTTGATGATGTTCAATGCACTCATCTGCTGACTCAAGATCACCTTTGACCCCGGGAGTCTGGCTGATGACTCACAATGTCGTCCCCCACAACAGAGAGGAGATAAAGTTGGACACTCAGATGCAAGCTGCATTAGCCAAATGAGCTCTGAGTTCGACATCTCCGTCCCATTAGTTCAGTAATGACTCGGACAACTGCAAAGACTTCCAGACTTACCCAGTCATATGGTGTGCAACTCGTAAAGATAGACCTCACTTCAGAACTACACAAACACACCCATACACACATACACAAAGGCACAAATAAAGGGGCACACAAGCAGGTATACACGCTGGCACACACACACACGCACAAACAAAGGCACACATATGCAGTATGCATAAGCAGGTATATATACAGACATCCATGCGTGCATACACGTACATATTCAGCCAGACATGACACACACACACACACACACAAACAAATAAAGGCACACATACAGTACAGTGAACACAAGCAGGTATACACACAAGCGCACACATAGAAATCACACACACAGACAAATAAATGCACAAATACAGTGAACACAAGGAGGTATACTAGACACATGTGCATGAACACACTTACACACACACACACACGCAGGTGTGCTTCAGAGTCAGGTGTGTGTGTGTGTTGACACCCCAATGAAATGAATGTTATCAGTATCCGCAAAAGCTATTCCTCCTTATACTGCTCTTCAAAATTACACAAGTTCAAGTCGCAGTTCAATTCGGGTAAATAATCTACTCCCCCATCCCCACTTTGTCACACAAGCACTTTCAACCCTTGACCCACTATTTCAGGCCTCTCCTCACATCACTCTTGGAGAGAGCCAGTCATTCATGATCCATGACCTCTTGATTTACAGTTCATTGATTTTGCCCGGTTCATCATAAGTCTTACAGTGAGGGTAATTTATGGTCAGGACCTATTTGGAGACCCTTCTTGAAGCTGCCTCAAAATGCCTTCCTTGGGAAAAAGAGGCATACCAGCAATAAAACGAGGTCTTTCCACAGGCTCCAGGCCCTTTTTTTATGAGTAATTGACTGGACTTAAGTAATGGACCGTACAGTCAAAATGAACGGTGTCTTGAACCTGCGATGTCGGCAAATCCCTGTCAGCCAAAACAAGCAGGGGAGCCAGATTTGCTGAAAGTGCTGTCTGCCCTGGAGCCAGGGTGTCCTTCAGAGATCAGGGGAAGGAGGGGGGGAAGGGGGGAGCAGGCGTCTTCCATCTTCTCTCTGATGCTGTGCATGCAACGACTTTGCTGTACACAATTGGGTACCCAGCCGCTTGCAATCAGCCCATAAAACTCAAACAGTGGGCCTTGCAATCAACCAATCAGAGCCATTGTGCGCTGTTCGCCTGTAGACATCAAAGCAGCTGTTTCAGTAAAGAAAGATCCGGGCTTATCTGGACAAAATCATCACAAAGTGTGACTTCCATCAGCTCGTGTTGCTTCAAACCCCTGGGTGGAAGTTTACATATCAGTGTGATGGGTTTGAAAAATAGCTTGAGAATGAATGGTCAAAAACCTTCTGTCGGCATATAAGTAACTGACCTGATGAGTTTTATGGCTTAAACGGAAGTTTAATTTTAGGAAAGACTGCAGCTGGGAAATCTTGAGTGTGCTACCGAAAGCACTGAGCATTCTTGGAAGAGAGGAATTGGTCAAAACTTTCATCTTAACAGCTGTATTTCATCACAAACAATAACAAACAAGGCTTTAAGTGTAAAAACACATTATTGTAAAGTGTTACCTAAATCTCTAAGTACCAATTTCAGTGCTTTTGAAATTGATTGATTGATTAAATTGATTATTTGAAGCTCAGATTGCTCTGCATTATTCCTCTAAAGCATTCAGTCTCGCTCTCATAAAAAAAACAAAATACTGATACAGTTGAATCCTGTTGACAGTGAGTGGAGATTCTCTGATCCTGGCTTTATGAGCCATCTGCAGTGGTTGAGTATAATGACTGGGCAGGTTAAAGGCAACCTTCACATGGCGCACCCTACACTGGTTAACCTAAGACACCTGACCAGCCCGAAGCCCAACACCGACACCACAGGTCAGGTGCGACTACAAAAAAAAATGTGTAGGAGGGAAAGGTAGAGGATATTAACCAGTGCACTCTGCCATACCTAATGTAGATGGATATTCTCCTTGACATTTACTGCTGTAATGGTGATAGCATTGTACATTATGCTATAATATTGATGGCCCCTGCCGTGCAAGCGGGGGTGGGAGGGATGTGAGACTGTCACTGTGTTTTCACAGTCTGTGAGAAATATCAGTCTACTCTCTCTCACACACACACACACCATCTCTGAGAGCTGCATAAACAATATTAAACTCAGATACAGAATAAAACACGGGCAGGATATTAATGTGAATTTGACAGCACTGCTATGTTGCAAAAGTAAACTTCCTCCACCATCTTGCAGCTTAAAGCCAAGGCAATGACTTTTATTTATTAATTAATTTATTTATTGTTTCTCCACAGTAGAATAAATCCATGTCTGAATCCATCCATACCCTTGTTTTCCGAAGTCACCAACTGCTGTTTGTTGGAAAAAGAATGCAAAAATGTTATACAATGCCGACCAAATAGGAAAGCAGCAGGAGATGTACATAGTAACTTCCTCCCAGTGTCTTATTACCTATGCCAATACAGTTAACGTTAGCTGCCGATTCGTTATCCAATATCTGTTTTAAGGACCAGCACCACAACTCTGTTTATGGTTGCCTCCGTTCTTCTGCAGTTTGTGTTGTGTTCTGTGTTGCAACAGATATGGTTCTGCCTAGACAGCGTCTTGCCTGGTGTGAGAGAGTGTCTTCCATGGACAGATGGTTTGACTGTTGGTGTGAATCATTTGTATGCCTACATTCTCATCCAGCTAGAGCACATTCAGAAGCCTCTCACTCGTAATAGACTGCCCAGCAGTACCTATAGGGAAACAAAGCAAAGCACACCGGAACGTCTGTCTCCAACGTCTGTTTCCAAAGGCCAAATATACAGTAAATGAAGAGCCTCTAATTTAAATCACACCCAAGCGTTCGATGCTGTGCGGACAATGGCAATCCATACTTTCAGTGCGTACAATCAAACTTTTAGAGGACAAAGGCAGTGGGGAGGCATGTGGATCTGTGAACCCTATTTCACTTAGTCACAAAGTAAAAGCTTGCCCACTGGAAGTGGGAGATGAAGAGCGGGACCCTTTGCCGCGGCCTGTGATGGGCCCGACGCCAACGAGTAATTGTGTCTTTCTTTAATAAAGTCCAGAGGAGAGGGATTGATAACAGAGCAATGTCACCGCACAATTAATATCTCGATTAGAAGGGTCTAGTGGCTGGCTATTGGCATCCTGGGCTCCCCCGGGGCCCTTATCCTCCCTACATACACACACCCTCCAGTACTGCAGTGTGCCTTTAGGAAAATGAGGGCTGGAGATGATTAACAGCGCGTTGATGCTCTACCCTGCGTCGAGCCCAAAGAGCTGTTGGCTCCAGAGCTGAAACAAGAGAATTACAATAGATCATGCTCGGCACACCACCCCATCCCCCACCCGACCGTCACCCACTCACCCACCACCACTGCTACCACAAAAAGTCCCCTAACGCTATTCACTCACCACTGCTGCCCCCCCACCCCAAACCCTCCCCCAACACCGTTCCACCCTTCCCCAGGCCCTGATTGATGCTGATAAGCTGGCGAGAAACTCTGTCCCAAGCAGAAAAAGGATTTCCATGCTTTATTGGGTGCAGAGAGAGTGGTGCTCCAGGCGGGGAGGTGGCAGTAGTAGGGGTGGTGGTGTTCTGGGCGGCAGTGGATGTGATGGAGATGCTGAGGCAGAGGGTTTTGCAGTCCTAAAAGTCATACTAAATGGTACACCCTGCTAAAAGCAGCGCATTTATTAAGGACGAATGATACCCGCCTGATTAATGGTCCTTGTTTGCCCACACAACATACACAGGTATTAGTACCTGTAGTATGAAAGTGTATGGTAATAGAGTGTATAAGTTTGGGTCAGAACTGATGAACTGATTTGCTTAGCTTTATATCAAGGGAACAGTTATTCTATGAAAGCAGGCCAAGCAATAAGCTGACCAGTCAGTAAGATCATGGATTTGTTCAAATCAATGGCAACACAATTATTTAACTAAACTATGGGTTCAGAAAATAAATGTATAATGTAAATTTGCTTTAGTCTGTGCTGAGCTAGTCCAAACTAGGACCAAAAGAATAAACTAGAGGGGTGAGAACTACAAGTCCTGGGTCAAGGGTGCACACTACAAATTGGACTAATGTGTTTATTGTGTTTCTTGAAGACAGTACAAATATGTGGCTTGATGCATCAGCCATATTCATTTACATTTACATTTATGCATTTAGAAGACGCTTTTATCCAATGCGACATACAAAGGAGCATAACAAGGAGGATAATATTCACATTCGTACAAAGTGTCTGAAGGTTATCCATTAGCATTCATTTTCTCCACGGTGGACATGATACAGTACGTTCTGCTTCAACAAAGATTCAGCCCAAACCTGGCTATAGCGAACAGATTTGTAGTTATTATAAAACAAAACAAAAATACTTTAACTTTCACAATATCCCTTTAAAGCTCCCTTAACTGTTTAAGGTAGGTTTACTCATGTGTTCAGATGAAGAAGAAGAAAATGAATACGTTTTTTCATAAGCTGTCCCTCCATGTCTGAGAAAGAAATATCTCGGCTGGTTTCTGACATGCGTTGCCGCCGGCGAGGGTGGACATTGAAAGGAGAACACTGATTGTGCTTATTGCACGGTCTGCATGTAAAAGACCAGGTGTGACTGTTTATTGGGATTGGAGTCACTACTATTTCCCCAGAGCAATTTTACCCTGAAATGGTGCCTTGTTCGAAATCACTGTGATTCTCATCAATTGCTGTCAATTTCCCCAGGCTTATTTTGGGCTCTCCAAATACCTGGGAAGTGAAACAGAACATAGGGTTTTTTCCCCTCCAGGACAGACTATTATATCCAAAGCTTTCACAGCGCCGGCACATTTTCTGCGTGTTTTCATTCACCAAATCATCAATTAGATCGGACCATCTCTGAATGTTCATCCCAAACATTAGCTTTAGCATCACTTGATGGTGCTATGTATGCTACAGCATACTCCCTTCTGTGAATTAACAATGATGTACCTTGATCTTATGGAGTCAAGGGGATTTAGAGAGATTTGCCAGTTAAAGCAATTACACGAGCAACATGCACAAAGCTGCAGTGAAGACAGCTACATGTGCCAAACAGGAAGAGACATGAATGGAACCATTATTTACAAGAACTGTATTGTGGAACAGAACACTGTCATATACAACATTATCCTGTAAAACAAATTTTTTGTATATGTAGACAGCCAATGAAGGCTAATGGCCTGGCTGGGCTAATATTTAGCTCCCATGTCATAAGTCTGTTTTCACTAGTCATGGCTTCTAAATGACTCATATGGTCAGATTTACGGCTGTGTTTTGAAAAGCCAGCAACTGTGAGATGTTTTTAGACCTGTGCACACGCACACAACCATGCAGAGCACACGCACACACACAACCACACACAAACGAACACATGCACACAACCACACACCAAAAGAACACGCTGCTCTTTGGTAAACATGAACAGCTGCTACATTACAAAGGCCTCACATGTTTTTGGAGGGAGATTGACCACCACAAGATCCAATATGCAAAGATGTCCTTTTCAGCAATCTGTGTTTTATCCTCACCACCCCTCCACCAGCGGATGACCTTAGTTATCTGTCTGTTAGGCCCAGCAGCAAAAAAAATAAATAAATGGATAGATAAATAAATAAATAATCAAACAAACACTCTCTATTCCCTGTCCCCCATCTCACTTTCTTTCTCTCCCTCTCTTTATCTCTGTCTCTCTCAGATCAGTCGACTGCTTGTCCAGAGCCGTACCTGCCCAAGCTCCAAATTAATGCTCTTCAGAAGCCCCGGAGCAGCCCACCTCCACCAGCCAGTTTCTGTGGCAACCCTCTCCACAACCACAGAGACTGTACAGCATCTCCCAGCATTCGCCTCCTTTAACAAAGAATCTCAAGCTGTCAGAGAGGAAGAATGGAGTAGAGGAAAAAAGCTGTGTGTGTGTCTGTGTGTGTGTGTGTGTGTGTGTGAGTGATTGGGGGGGGGGGTTGGAATGTTGGGATAATGCCTGATAAATACCCTGCATTAAGCTTTGTAACCAAAGAAATTAAGGTCAAACAATGTTTATGTGCTCGTGATAGATTAAGGTGGTCTGAGGCAGCTCATAACTCACAGCTGTCAAACTCAAATAGGATTGCAAGCCGACTGTGGAGCGATGGAGCGATTGTGCTATCTTTAATCGAGGCACAATGGCGAGACGTCACTGGAAGGACGCATGGACTGTCTTAAAAGAATAGGATATTTATTTTTATCTTCAAAATTGGACAGGATGACCGTCATACCACTGAGAGCAGCCTGCTTTCATTTTCTTTTCTTTTTTTGTCTTTTTAGGACTCAATACTTTTTTTCCAGTCAGAAAGTAGTTAAAAAGCACACAATGGACCTTGTGAATAGAAAAAAAAAAACATGTCAGAGAGCCATATCATCTCTTTCTCCCTGCTTCTGGTAGCCAAGGTAATACATCTAATGGTGCTGAGAACATATATGAAAGGTTGTAGAGTGTGGAGGGAGAGGGGGTGATGAGGTGTCTCTCTCTGGGCTTTTTGATGGAGTGGAGGAGCATGAGGCGGCCGAGCGCAGTCACGCAATGCCTCATGTTCCATGCGCTGACAGAGAGACGGGGGGTGGGAGAGCAAAAGGGTGCATCGGAGAATTGCCTCAGGGAACCAAGATCCTGTGAATAGCATTCGTACACTGCAGCCTCTGAGCACTATGTCCCTGTCTACAGAGGGGTACCACAGGCCCTCGTTTTTTTTTTTCACCTTTTAGGGGCAAACTTGGGTGTGAGTTGTTGAAAATTTTTGAAAGTAGAAAGATAGAGATCATAGTGATAACGATGATAAAGTGCATGATAAATGATGTCTGACTGGGGGAGAGCAGAGGTGGGCTAGTTAAAAACACATCATGTGAACCAATAGAAAAACTGTCTTGCACAGATTTCTTGAAATTAACACCTCCATACATCTCCACTCATCCGAAAGTCCAATCAAAGGTCAAACAGCGCAGCATGTGAAAGTCTGGGTTTGTTGGAGTTGCATTGAGAAGATCAAGAGTGTCCTAACCTGGCCAGAGGAGCCACCAAAAACAGGACAAACAGGAGTGTGAGGGGCGAACAGGCAAACAGGGTTGATGAATGACCCCTTTTTTGTCTGTACAGTGAGATTACTAAAGCTCTTATTAAACCCATTGTCCTCCACAATAGCCACCATTCATTATCCTGATAAGAAAACACTGACGTGCGGAGAGCAGAGGTTCTGAAGGACACTACACTCTCCCTGCTTTCTCCCTCTGTTTTCTCTATCCCACACTGCCCCCCCCTTTACCCATTCCACGTCTCACTCCACCACTATCTCCATTTTCTGCTTTTAATATTTTAGTTCTCTTAATTTCTCCCATACCTCCATTATTCCCTCACTTCTCTTTTTCTCACTTCCTCAATTTTCTCTCTGGCTCTTCTTTTCTCAAGTTCTCCTCCATTTTTCCCTCACTCTGTATCCCTCCCTCTTTCTCTCTGCCTCATGAATCTTTATTCTTCAGTGTAGTTAGTCACACCATTCTATTCCCCATCCAAATACAGACTGCTTGTGTCATCTGCTAGACCAGGGAATCTTATGTTGTTTGCAGAAGGCTAATTGTCCTCTTAACACTTGCACTGTATTCTCACATTCCCCTCACAACCGCCAACATCCTCCACACACACAAATCCTGGGATGTAAATATTGACTTGACATCAAGTTGGATGGCAAACACTCTGATTCATTTGCCTGTTAATTTTTTGTTGTTTTGTCATTTTTTCTTCTTCAGTTTAAAGACGTCACACTGCCTCTTGCTAGTATATGGATACCTTCCTGGGTATTGTTTTTTTTTTTTTTTTTTAAAGGATGTTTATACTTGCATGAAAGTTTACTGCAAGTGTAGGAGGGTTTCATTCATTTGATGCTTAAAACCAAAATAACAGTAATTCAAAAGAACTGACTTTTGATCTCTCCTTTACTGATCAGGCCTTTTAAGCACAGATAAGAGCACTCCTACACAAATCAAAACATCAACAGTATTTTCAGTATCCCTTCATTTTTATATTTGTTTTCCCCTTTTTGTCTCTTACATCCTCACTCTGGGCTGAAACAGCTTCTCAAGCCACCCCCAACACACACACAGGCATGCATGCACACATAGCCCTCCATCTCCCCCACCTGCATCTTCTCTCAGCCCTCTCCATGGCAACAGGTTGCCTTTCCAATCTCACACACTGAATGCATTGACATATCAATCACATGAATGGGAGGGGTCGCGGCATCATCTCATTTATATTAGAGGCCGTTCAGAGGTCTTCACTCACTGCTTTGAAGACACCAGCAAACACAGGTGTCTTCATCAGTTATCAAGCGAATGTAGTGCTTTCCTTTTGTCTGTTGTTTCTTTTTTCATCTACCTTTGTGCATCCCTTCCGCCAAGCTGTTTCTACCTCACCTTTCCTTTATTCTACATCTTTCTATTGTGCTGTATGCCTGTGATGCCACCTCTGTACAGAGGTAAGCTGTATTTTGTTGTTTTTGTTTTTTTTGTCCCCCTCTCCCTTTAAAAAAGATGGATGTTACCCCATCTATCTAGCCGATTTCATTTCTATGCTAAAGTGATGATTTTTTTTTGTCACATTACGATCAGAAATCCTTTGGGAGGTGAAGAGGGCAGCAATTAGCAATGGTGGGGATTTTGGATATTTATATATATTTTTAATTATTTCCGAAAAGAAGCAATGACTTGGGAACTGGCAGGGTGGTGGTGGTGGTGGGGTGGCGAAAGAGAGAGAGATTGGGCGAGTAGTGGGAGCACCAATGGCAGTGGCGCTGGTGGTGGTGGGTGATTCAGATCCAGGGAATTTAAACTCAGATGACAGATGTCAGAGAAAGTCTTGCATCTTTTCGACTGGAGGTGACATCTGAGGACTTAGTGAGTTATGATCCATTAAAAATATGTAGATTTGACAGCAGGCCCCGCGAGACGAGCCAGATTTGAAATCTCAGTTGGTTAGTCAGTTGGAACCATAAATAAATGAAGGCATTAATAAATGAAAGTAGTAAATATCCAAAGTGACAGAGAGAGTGGAAGAGAAAAGAAGATGGAAGGTTGGGGGATGTGGGGGGCTTGAAAATCCCACTGTTTTCACTGAGGACTACATTAAAGGGCCTGGTGTAATCAAACTGAATTTACCTGACAGGTTGGTCAATTGCTGTAGAAAATTCTAGTGTCATCTTGACAAGAAGCCAACCCGACAGCATTGCCTTGGTGGCCATGACTGACCCTGTTAGACATGTGTGTGTGTGTGTGTGTGTGGGGGGGGGGGTGGTGGTATTCTTTTAACTTTGTTCTAGACTAGAGAAATCATTTGACTGCTCATCTCCTTTATCCCCTAACAAGAGGATCCACACCATTTCACGGGTGGGCCCAGCCAGGTTCAAATGTTTCCTAAAGTTCTCCAATGTTTTTTGCCTACAAGTGTGTGGGTGTGTATGTTCGTTTGTTGGTGAGAGAGAGAGAGAGAGAGAGAGAGAGAGAGAGAGAGAGAGAGCTCTCCATTCCCCTCCACTCCCTAATTTTTCCACTTTGTTTCTTTCCCTGCTGTCCCTCCACCCACAAAATGCCCTTTTCAAGCCAGCGTGGCTTTCACATTTCTTGTAATCTTTCCATGCAGTGAGGTGTTTTATCCAATCGATTCTGGTAAAGTGTCTTTTTCAAGGGCAACGCTGTTCTGGCTGTAACTGGATTTTCAAAGCAGCCACTTGGAAACTAGGGGGGTATTCTATTAATGATCTCTCTGTTCTTTTTGCGTGTATCATTAATACAAGTACATATACAAAAACATGTCAGATCTTAGTGGGCTTTTTTGTTCCCCCCATGTTGTCTATTTTTTTCAGTCAATAGGCTTGGGTCCAGTTGTCCTGCTGTCGTGTTGTCTTCATCTGTTCTTCTTTGGCTAAATGGGCTGGTGCTCGGTGTCCTGTCTTGACAACATGTTTTTGCCTCTCCCGGCGTGTTTTCCCTGGCGCCGCGAGCCCCCATGTGCCCCGTCTGAAAGTGCGAGATGCGAGATGCAGCTGCCTCCGCCGTGCAGCTGTCACAGGGAAAATGAACTCGTCCTGTCATTCTGTACGCTGCACGCGGGCCAAAGAAAAATCATCGTTCTCTCTCTCAGCAGTGCTTTGTGTTTCTCATGACAGTGTTTTCCTTTTCACTCCTCATCCCCCCCCCCCCCCCCCCCCCCCCCCCCCCCCCCCCCCC
>JAGFZM010000022.1:80001-91986 GCA_017657215.1 Limnothrissa miodon
CCCCCCCCCCCCCCCCCCCCCCCCACACACACACACACACACACACATCCACACCCACCCACATACACACACACTCCCCACCTCATGCTTACTTCTAAATCTCTGGCAAAGCCCCGAGACTGATGAAACAAGGGGTGGCGGTGGGGAGGGTTTTTGTTTTGTGGAAGTGATACCTCAAATAGGGCATCCCCTGCTCACACTCACACCTATTCTGTGGACTCGGGTAAAAGCCTGAAACACCACTGACCGTCGTGGGCAGAAAGTCTGCCTTTTTTTGTTGTTATTGGACGTTGGCCTTTGATTGATAGGTAGTTAGGTTAGCCTTGCGTGTTCTGCCTCAGCTGTCAGTTTAATGAACCTTGAGGTAGTCCGGCTATTTGGCAGATGTTAGAATGTTGCTACAAGACTGTCAGTGCTAAATGTCACATAATTATATCCACAAAACTGTCAAAAAGCTTTTCTTTGGACTGCGGATGATAGTTTGCTCCACTGCAGTATCACTAGTTTCAGGGGATGAGATTAACACACCATGGGAGGAGTACAACATATTAATGTTACACAGGAAATCTGTTTCCATGAAGGGGATGCAGCCTCTCGCTCTCTCTCCCTCTGCGGATTCCTGTGTTTAGCTGACAACTGAGACTCAGAAAATATTGAGGACATCTCAATTCATTTTGTGCATTCAGTAAAATGGTAACAGGTCAAGTTGAAGTTTAGATTATGCACATATGCACGTCAAACATCGTTGAAGACTGTTACCACAGGATCCAGCCTTTCCTCATTGTGTTGGCTTACAGTATAGTCTGTCGTTGCAATTACAGTAGGGTAAAGCTTTGGATTATGACCCGTGAGGTGCTGGGTAGGGTGTACATAAGAAATGTGTAACAAAAAGTAATGACAAATTAAAGGTCGGAGGTCTTTGTGATCCTCAGACAAGTATCTTTTATGTTTTCTGTGCCACTGCACCCACTTCACTGGTTCTGTCTAAATATCCTAAAGTATCTTAAAAATTTTTTACATACCCCCCCCCCCCCCCCTCCCCCTCCTCACACACAAGCACAGAAACACACAATAAAAATCATAGGGTTAACTGTGGACTGTTAACAAACCATTCATTAACCTTCACACTACCACTGTAATTAATTAAGTAACATAAATACTCAAGATATCTCAGATGTCAGTGTATAAACATCCATTGCATGCATTGCACTGTCTCAGTGATGACGGAGCACATTCATACTGTTTTCTGGTGACTTCCTCTGCCTGCCCAGCCCCCCTGTTTGCAACCCCTCTTTGGAGAGATTAGGACAGACATGAGTGTGTCAGAAGCTGCATGATGGTCTGCTGCCACTCTCCTCTCTGTCAAGCACACATCTCAGCTGCCTCTTTCTATAGGAGTCATAACGACAGCGTCTTCACAGCACATCCCCCCACAACCTGGAGCTATGTACATTTTGCACACAGTTATGCATTTCCATTCCATTTTCACACAATTTCTCATCTATCCATTCTTTGGGCAGTAATCATTCCCTATGCAGGACTCTTCAAGACCCTTGAACCTGTCCTCATCAGAGTGCACTGTTATTATAAGAGCCACACATGCAGGAGTGGAATATACCTGTTGATAGGAGACTCTCTTAGAAATCCTCTATTCTCTCACATGGGTAGCAAATCACCTGGAGGACTTTCTTAAGGACTCAGGTTGATTTTCTAAGGATTGTGCTGCATAATGCTTGCATCCACTCAACACACGTTGGTATGGGTCACTGTCCATTTATTTCGTTAATATGAGCCACACCTAGTATGAAGACTGTGTTTTTGGCTGTTAAAAAACACAAAACCATGCCTTAATCACTATTAATCCATGAACCTATAACTGCACCCGTAAATGAACTACAGTTCATCGTATCATGAGGAAGGAGATTAGGTAAAAGCTTTTTTAGGGAAAATTGTGTTCATATGTGTTGCCCTGTCCCAAATATCAACCTCAACAAGATATTTCGTAAAATCAATGTATCAACCTCAGACTTCCATTATATCAAATAGGCAAATGACAACTGTATTGTCTATTGTAAATATATTGGGACATTTGATGCATCAAATGCTGTCACGTTTAGACACATCAAATGTTCTCACAAACAACATGACAACTAACAGCTTCTCAAATCAAAGTTTTAGCAGAACAATCATGCAGAACAAGGTGTTTACGTTGCCTCCTGTAGGCACCGAGTGAAATGAGGAGCAGGTGCATCCTCTGGGCTAGTGAAGCTACTTGAAAGATGTCTTTGAATCCAGCTCTTCTTAAAGCCATTGTTTGAATCATCTGCTCCGTGGGTGTATGAAAGGTTTTTTTTGTGTATGTGGTGTGTGTGTGTGTGTGTGTGTGTGTATTTTGGGTTAAGAGTAAAAGAAAGTAGCATTTCAGTCTGTCACTGTAAGCGTCGTCTCTGGAGTGACAATGGGCACTGATAACGAAGACTGATGTCTTGTCCAAGAGCTGGCATCTCTGAAAGCACTGCCTGTACTGTATCTCCAGAGTGATGCTTCCCCTATTCGAGACGGGGAAATAATGAAAGTAAAACAGCCATGCAAACCTTTCAGACATAAACTGGAATTCATAGATCCCTAGACATGACAGATGGAGGCTAATTGGTAGAAGTGGAGCAATTCAATAAGATTTACACAAATGAAGCAAATAAAGACATGGATGCCTACATTGTGTGCACAGTGTTGTTGCTCTTACAAGGATTAATAGAGAGAAAACATCTATAATGAGAAATCATGAATATTATTGGGCTTTTTTTTGTTAACAATAGATTAGCCATGTTGCATGTTCTAGCAGTATTTGAAACTAGTTTTGCATGGAGATGTTGGGTAAGGTTAATGCTAGAGATTCTAGTCCTGTTTGAATGTGCCATGCCACTAATTAATAGATAATATCAGCAAATATTATAGTGACCTTATATAGTGAAGATCCATACCTACCCCAGGTGACACTAATCCCATGGGAATCAATCTGCTGTAAATGTGTAAATGTGTTTGTAAATGAATTAGAAAGCTTGAAAATGCATTTAGCTCATGGTAGGTGAAAACCTTTTGTTATTCTACACTGCACTCACAAGAATGACCACAAGAATTAAAGTCACAATTCTGTTGATGGCATTGGTTGAGGTGAATTTTCGACCAAATTTTTTACTGAGGTTTTTTAATTACCTGTGCAAATGGGTCATTGATATCATGGATGTTCTAGGGTAAACTCTCATTACCCCATGTACCATATGATATTAATCCTGTCCAAATGAAGCCTTTAGTAGCTGATAATACCCACATTATCCAACATTAGCTACAGTAAGTAATTAATGAAACCTAAAAGATATTGATGACTCGTTTTTGTCCAATATTCATTTATGTAATCCGCCAGTTAACAAAGGTCCCATTGAGAATTATAAAATGAGCTTCAGTTGGAGTAACAAATCACTGTAATTTCCTATAAAATGTCTCTCTTCTTCCTCTCTCTCTTTTCTAACAGTTTAGTGTAGACTTGGCTTTTTTATTTTATATTCCTTACTTGTTTGTAGCCAGGAGTTGGATGCACCAAAAGTGTTCCTCTGATCTTTTCCTCTGTATTCTTTGCCCTCTTGCTCTCCCTCTCCTCTATGCAGCATCTATCTCTGGATTTTGCTCTCACTCTCTCCTGGCTCCTTCTCTTTGCCTCGCTGCTCTTCCAGTGGTCACATCATCATCATCATCATCATCATGTCTATTTCTTCCAGGTATCCATCTCGCATAGACACGTTTGAGGTTTTTTTTCCCCCAAAGGTCAGAGTTCAGAACTTTAAACATCCCCGATTCTGCTTGCCACTGCTGCGCATTCACTTATCAGTTCTGTACGCCTCTGTCTCAGCTGAACCGGCATCCCTGAGCTCTCCTTCAGTCGCCTTTCCCCGATCCAACCCCCCATTCTCTCAGCATTGATCCAGCGGAGGCCCCTCTCCTGCGGGGAAGTAATTCCTTGAGGATCTTGGGAGGCTGCAGGCTGCCGACTCTGGCACAGTGTGTGATTGCATGGATGGAGACAGATGGTCTATCTTGTCCAATTGACCCCTTAGCCAGAGCAACGGTTGTCAATGAGCCTGAAACACAGCTCTCTCTATATCTCCACAGGTGTCTGTGAAAACCTTGCCACGACAGTCCATTTTTCTTGTTTTTTTTATATCTTTTCTTATGACATACTCCCGTCCCATGTTTCATTCTTTTGTCTGTAGTTGAACTCTGATTCTCATTGTTTGTCAGTCTCTATTGTTTAAAACACTGAAACATAACCATTTTCAATTGAAATAGTTTTTTTTTCATAGTGTCAGTACACATTAATCATTTAGTATATCACCAAGAGGCTCCAACAACTTTTGTGATGGTGCATGAGCTGTGTTGCTTGCTTGATATCTTTCTGCTCCATTCCTCCATGTGGACTCTGTATTTTAGTGGAGGAAAGATGGCGTATTCATCACAAAAGTCTTTTCATCTGAAAAGCACAAATGCTGTGTTTTTTAAAAGAAATCATGGCCTGTTGTATAATTCAACAGACACAGAGCAGTAATTTGATCCCTTGACACCAGACACCGGCTGTTCTGTTTAAATACAGTCCAGCAGCACTCTGACAGCAGATATCTTGTTCCATCTCTCCAATCTATTCCCCAGGAGGAAAGAGTCAAGAGAACCATGACAATAAATAAAACAAATCTATAAACGGTCTGAAGTTAGCACCTCCACCCCCACTCCCCCAAGCTTTTCTTTTTTGGGCAGTTACTGGGGAATAGAGAAAAAAATAAATAAAATAAATAAACAAAAGATAATAGTGAGTAGTCACTGAATTTTTTGACGTATTTGAAGATGTGATCATTGTTAACTCCCCCCTCTGTAGAGAACACACCTGAAAGAAACTCACAGAAAAGACACATTATCAAATCAATTATAGAGCACTAAATGGGTACACTAAACAATGATGGCATTTTGTTTTGTCATTGCATAAATGAACATTGCACAGCGAATTTGAAACAACCAAATGGATGAGAGACTAACAGGAGAGAGAACTGTAGTCAGAGTCATATTGCGCTAATGCCATTCATTTATTCATTGAATTACTGTAACTCACAGTATAGACGAACAGTCACTGCCAATCAAAAGTCAAAGCCTATTTGTGGAGTTAAATGTTATGTCTTTTGGAAAGATTTCACAGTTGCAATGCACATTGTGTTTACATGAGTGAGACGGAAGTGAATCAACACAATTCATTTTAATGTTACTGAGTATTGTTGACAGACCAGGAACAACAGAATTTGGTTTGTATATCGAAACTGACAGCTAATGTTAACGTAAAAACTTCCAGATACACTTTTTATTGCTACCTTTTATTGTTTCAATTGTTGTTTCCTTACTTTCACTCTATAGCTGAATCAGGAACCTAGCAATTTGTGTCATGCCTATAACATACATTTGCAAATAATAGCAAGATATTTGAATGAGAAATGTTAACAAACATTTCAGGTGGCAATGCAAGAATAATGCAAGCAGTTCATACAAAATATAGACTTATAATGTTAATAATACTAGGGTGTTGTTTATTGAAAATATTAAAAAAATGTCAGACTTTTCAATATCCTCCTATTAGGCTATAGTTCAAGCAAAATTGCATTCAGATTTACTTGAGACTAAATACCTCTGTAGAATAGGCCATGCACTGAATTTATAGTTCGATGGTCGATGTGATGCACATAGCCTCCTTTTGCAGGCTATACACAACTGCCATCATAACATATTGTGGATTTGCATAAATTATCTTTATCAAAGTAAACACATTATTTACTGAAGACCTCTCTGATCTATCAGAAAAATGTGACTTGAGCCTGCTAATGTGCAGGAGTAATTAGCACAGGCTTTTCTTTGATTCTATCATTTCAGTCACTGAAAAAGCAAACATTATTTTGAGGTGCAATTACATAATGTCAGCCTGAAGTTGGAGAGAGTACTAATTAAAATGCAAAAATTGTCATCCAAAATTGCATTATTGCTACAGATCAGATCAGCTACAGATTCTTAAAAAAAAATACAAAACAAATATATTTCTAGCCTGTAACATGTAAACGGCTATAATATGTACACAAATACATAGTTGAATGCCCACCTCGCTATTGTACATTTTTCCAAACCTGGCACGTGTGTGGCATGAGATATGTCAGGGTAAGATGGTTGAAGATGAAGATCATAGAGTTGGTTTATGTAGGCTACTTACTGTATAGCCTACTATCTACAAGTATGACGGCCACAAAACCAGCATGATGAAAACTTGCCAAAAATGAGTCACATACCGTAGGCCAGCGTCCAGTCCAAATAATTCACATTAAAAATCCCTATAATCTCTCAATATTACATGCTTTATTAGGTGAGATGAATATAATATGTAAACCAAGAGCTTTATTACCTATTGTTAGATTTAAAAAAAAAAAAAAAAAAAAAAAAAAAGTCCACAGTAGCTATAGTGTTCATTTTGTAGCATAACATTTAGATTTGTAGCATAACATATAGATTACGTTAAATAATGTAAGTAAAAATGAGAATTTGGATCACATTGCAATTTAAAACGCACCTGGGGTTTGTGTCAGAAAAAGAGGTGCGGGACATTTTAAAGAGACATGTCCATGAAAGCTCTAACTGAAAGTTCTCTGAAAGTTCTCTCTCAGGAAGACATTACATCACTAATTGCATGTCCAATCAAATGAACTCACCTGGCGGGTATTCACTGCCTTTCTTGGAATACAATAGACGTGTGTGACGGTGTGAACCCCACCGCACTTATTTATTATTTATTTATTTATATTTCTGTCTAGTATGATTTGCTTTATGTTTTTTGTTTTTTGTTTATCAGACTGTTACTTAAGTGCACGTGAGTTCAGTTCTGTTTTGTTTATTTTTCATTCAAATGTAGGCCTTAGTTTACTTTTCTTGTCTTGTACACTGCGCAGGTTTCCCCATGGAGGGAGTTAAGTGGCACATGGATGCCTTAATTGATTGGCTGATTGCAGCCTGATTGAAGCCTAATTCTTGAAGCCATGTGATTGGCTAACTGGCTAAGCAGCTGACCTATTTAAACCCTCTTGGAGGGAATGTCAGGAGACTCTTTGTTTGTAGCACCTGAGTGCTGTTCCCCAAGTTGGTGTGAGCTGTGGGGTTTTTGTGAACTGTGTAGTTTATTTCAGTTGTGTTTGTCAACTCACAGTTTTTCTCATTTGTTTTAATTTACTTTATGTGTGTTTTGTCCTTTTTGAATTTCTTTCTTACATTTTTGTATTTTGTTTAGCACTTGGTTTTGGGTTTTTTGGTTAAATAAATTTATATATATTTTTCACCCCTTATATTTTGTCACTGTCTGGCTTAACTCTCCCAACCACGAGGCTACCCTACAACAACGTGTTAAAAAACAAACCTTTATATTTGCTGAACATAATTCATTGTTATTTAGCAGTATATCTGTGGCACAGACAGTGGTGTGTTGGTGCTTGACCGACTTTTCACCATCTCGAGAAATACTGCACGGGCCTTTCTTTAAACAAGCTTGGCTCTCTTGGCTGGTTCACTCCTCTCCACTCATTTCCTGCAGGCCTGAACAGAGCATCACTTACCGGTGAGGCCATGCGATTGATAGCCTGGCAAGGCTCTGGAGGACATAGGTAATCATTGTGCCTGTTTTTTTTATGGCACTGAATGGCCAGTGAGTACCTACCCCTCTTTTCAGCGCCTCTGCACCTCTTGTTAATCGCTCCCACGGTCCCTCGACTCGACTCCACTCCACTCCTCCAACCACGCTCCTTCATTCTTCCATCTCTCTCTTTCCGTTCGTTCTTTTTTGTCAGTGAAGAATGTTGACAATTACCATCAGCGGCATATGCATATACAAAGATGGCCCAAAATAAACAGTCAATCACACACATATGCGCACCAGGAATATCATTTATAAAAACCTGTTATGCAAAAAAAAAACCTGCATGAAGGAAGGTAAAACATGCAGTCGGAACATACCGTGTTGTATTTAACTTAAAGGAATTATCCGGAGTGAAACAACACATAGCTCTGTTGATTCACATTGCTATGTGCTATCGATAGGTATAAGAACGACAGATTTTCATGCACGGTAGACCGAGTAACGAAACGGCAGCCAGCGCTAACTGATTAGGGCATGTCCGTTTCGTTTTCATATGCCCAATATGCTTAGTGTAAGCGGCCAGTTTGTGAATTCCGCCTACGTTGTACCTACTGCTGTCATTCTGATGCCTATAGACACCATTCAACAGCCTCAGTCAACAGAGCTACGGGTTGATTCACTCCGGATAATCCCTTTAAGAATCTCCATGTGCAAAAAGTGCATAGTTTCCCACAGCCTTTTGGCTGTCATGCATAAAGCTCATGAAAAGTTGATTAAGTACTGTAGACCAACGTGCATTGCTTTCATAAAGGTCACTTTTCTGATATAATGCAAAATACGTACAAAAATATTTTTTGCTTGAACTTGATTATAGGCTGTTAATTCAGTTGCTTTTCCTAACAGAATGCAAAAATGTGAGAGTCTCGAAGGCATAAAACAACCTTCATTGTCTCTGTAAGTGAGGGTTCATTTGCCAAAAGAATGTTTGTCTTTCAAGTGTCAGTAGACGACAGACCACACACTTTCTCATGTGAGCTATTGTTCTTTATCGCTACTGTAAGGTGTTCAAGGCTGAGAGAGGCCGCAAATGTTAAATAAAGTTTAAAAAGGTGCGAAACAGCATTTACAAGGGTAAGTGTCACACTAACAAAACCAGACATGCACCTGTTGAAACACCATTTTGAAACACTTTTTCTCTTAACATTTTGTACTTGCCATGAATTTCACTTTATCCTTTTCTTTCTGTACACTCCTCCCTCCTCTGGCAAATTAATCTGAATTAATGTGTAAATGTTAGCATATTCATTGGTGGATGATAATGGTAGGATTAAAAAACTTGTGCACACATGCACAAATTCAACTATGTTGCACGATTTTATAACTCTGATTTTTTTTCTTGAGCACGTAGAGGCTCAGTTTTAAGCATACCAAATGTTTTAGGAGAGAATCAATGCAGTTTGATAAATAAGGCCTCTGTACCCCTGGTGCGTTGAGGCGACACTGTGGTTTGAGTTAGTCAGTCTGTTATTGCTCTGTTGATCCCTCTACACTCTCCTCCACTGTTGACTGGCTGGCTTATGGAAAAGACGTGACTTTGAAGTCATTTCGGGATGGAGAGAAATGGAGGGGATATGCACCATATGATTTCAGAGATGGAAAAACAGCAGGATTGCTGGAAAACATCAAACATTTGACAAGCGCTTCTCAATTAATTACTCTCCATAAGGTCTGTGT
This sequence comes from Limnothrissa miodon, assembly GCA_017657215.1. Classification (NCBI taxonomy): domain Eukaryota; kingdom Metazoa; phylum Chordata; class Actinopteri; order Clupeiformes; family Clupeidae; genus Limnothrissa; species Limnothrissa miodon. Next base: position 89,432 of record JAGFZM010000022.1, read on the forward strand.
TTACAAGCTCTTTGTTTGTGTTCCACTTCCACCCGCCATGCATTACTGCTGCCAAACGCATGTGGACTCCAGAGCTTCATAAACAGCCAAGCACGTGCTCTTTTGTCGTCCTGCACATCTAAATACACTCCTTTCACCAGGCACACTTGCACACATTTGGATCAACATCCAAAGCGCTGTTTGAAAAAAAAAAATGTACCTCCCAGGTGACTTCTTACAAAACCTCCCACCACAGTTCTGGGCTAAAGGCAGTGATTTGTACACTTTTGTTTCAAACTAATCATCTGGGAAGAGGCGGGGGTGGTGGTGGTGGTGAAGAGAAAAAAGCTACAACAACAGTTGTGGGAGCGTCGCAGGAGCATTTATGTTGCGCTAAAAAGTGGAGTATAAATAGCACTGACGTGAAGGCTGCCGAGTCCACCAGGGTACTCATTAGACCACTGAAGAAAGCCCAGAGCCTTCGAGTGCATCTTACTCTGTTTTCCTCAAAACTTATTCTGCGTTTTGGCCCAACTCATTCTCCGTGCCTATTTCTCTCTCTATCTCTTGAATGAAAGAAACATCGCCAGATATGCACAAAATATGTCAACAAAAGCATCAGAACACAGAAAATCAAATCTAGCCAATGCCCTGCCACTCTTTGTCACAGAATGTTCACCCCTCCAATATTCCTGGCTGCCCCATGCCCCATCCCAACCCACCCCACCACTGGCTAGGACCACATGCATTTGCTTGAAAAATAGTTCTAGCCAGTAAGGTATCTGTGTAGTAAGTGTGAGAAATATTGTTTTATGTCTGTTCATGAGTTTTAAGCAGCACAGTCTAGCCTACAGCTTATGAAAAACAGAAAATATCTCTTTTTTTCATTTTCATATGCACAATTCAATACAAAATAATAATAAAAAAGTCTCTATAAATGGTCCACCTACAGTACCCATGTTGTCCTAGAAAACTGGAATGCCCAAAGTGTCTGCTTTTTGCTGTCTTGTGGAGAAATGTTGAGAACGCCTGTGCTGAATCAAACACTCTCCTAAACCTAGGTTATGTGCTATTCTTAACTCAAAGGAGTTTTTTTGTATTAAGACATTTACTCACAATGCCTTTTCTTTGTGTGCAGTATAAGCTACAAGACGCTAGCAACTTTGTGTCGACTGTAGGCTACTGAGATTGGTGTCAATGACAGCGCTGCTCAGACCTCTTTTCTGCAACTCATCTTTCTCCTGGTGGGCCTCTGTTACCATGATTGCCTCCAGCTCATCAATCAACAATGTTAGGCTAATGATAGGTAGAGTAGTTTTTAAGTAACCATTTAAACAAGTTTCAGGCGTCAGGGAGGTCGTCTCGCCTGAGGTGCATTTCAATGTAGAACCGCCACTGGTCAGGGGAATAGTGAGTGTGTGTGTGTGTGTGTGTGAATTCAGGAGTTCAGTGGAGGCAATGAAGAACTACATGCTACCATCAGACCATGGGAGTCTCTGCAGAATTCCACTGTGCAGTGATATGTATGTGCGCTTCACATATGCATTCATCACGCTGTCTGCAAGACATCTGTTAGTAGAGCGGCAGACCTGCTTGCGCTGATGAGAACACCGTCTTCGGCTGTGCTGGCCAAGCTTGATAAGGAAAAGAAGAAGTGGTGTGTCATATTTATTCATGGTGTCCTCTGAGTTCTGTAGTCATACTGGAGACCCTATTCCCAGTCTCCCAACCCCCCAAAGCAACTGGTTCTTCGTAGTAGCACAACAATGCCAGCTGCGGAACTTAAACTAAATAAAAATGCCATCCCAAACACTCAAACAAGAGGCAGAAGGTACTATTGATCCTAAATCGATTTCCTCTTTTTATTTTGCCAAATTATGTTATGATTATTTTTTGTGCTCTCCACGGAGGCTCCTTGAGAGAGAAAGAAAGAGAGAGAGATAGAGAGAGAAGGTGTGATAAGTTGAGCATCTTCTTTCATGCTTTTGATAAAGTAGATGAGTATCCACTCCACAAATATGTGGCAATTTTCTCTCTGTGTGCCCGAGGAGCTGTGCAGGCACAGGCAAGGCTGCTCCACATCCTCTGTTTGCGCTCAAAGGCATCTCTTAATAAACGATGCTCAGCACACCTCAGGTGTGTGGGTGTGTGTGTCCATGGGTGTGGGTGTGTGTGTGTGTTTGTGCGTGCATGTGAAGGGGCAATATTGACACATTTGCACTTGACTTGACCACTGTATCTTCAGTTCACTAGAGTGAGCACATGTCCAGGGTTGGAGCTTACTAGCATTCTTCAGACACCCCAGTGGTGATTCTAGACTTTTTTAACAGGGGTGGCCCTAGTGCACTGATTAATTCAAGGGTGGCATGAGACATAGCCTGGGTGTTCCCATGCTGCCTTGGGCATGATTTCTTAGGATAGGATAGTGAGATTTCCTACAGTCAACAAACCCCTATAGGCTATCAATTCAAGGTTTTAAATTAAATAAACACCAATTAAAGACTGACATCAATCTAAACTAGACTGCATTTTCTCGGCAGAAACCGCAAGGTGGACTTGCCAACCCCCCCCCCCCC
>JAGFZM010000022.1:96986-130204 GCA_017657215.1 Limnothrissa miodon
CCCCCCCAACAACCCCCTCACATGCTGAAAGGGGGCCCCCTGATGAACGACTGGTTATGTATTGAAAGCAACGACGACAAACTTGTGAGCGTGGCAGCGCTACTCTAAATGCTATGACCGAAAAGTGCAATGACACTGTTGTCGAAATCCCCCTCAAGGGGGCCCCATCCCCTATAGTTTGACAGCAGCAGCAATACAACTCTATGGCAGCAGCCAGGTGAATAGTTTGAACGGTCACCAAAAAGTTTAATGATGAAGCGAAATTGCCCCTCAGGGATCCAGATGAGAAAGGAAAGAAAGGAAGAGAAGAAAAATAAGTCACCAGTAAGTGAGAACGCACACACAATCTGGAATACTTAGCGGGTAGCGGTTGACTAGCTAGAAAACCTATAGGTAGCTAGCATTAGGCCTACGTTAACAGTAGCAGTCTTGTAGACAGTGCTAACAGTAGATAAAGATTGTAAATGTTTTTATGCACGAACAAGCTGACAACTTGCACGAACTGACTACATTCTAATATTAGCGATATAAATAGGACAAAGGATGCCAAATTCTCCCAGATTTAGTATTATTCTGTTTATTCTGTCAATAGTCTGGCTCACTAGGGGTTGGCATGGACTTCATCATCATGATCGTCAAGTGGCTCGTGTGCATAAATATTGGGACAGATACGGGCTCCGATGCCTAACCGTACCATGCTTATGTAGTATCATGTGTGCCAAATGTTCTCTGTCACAAAAAGCATCAGCTGTGGCTAATTCATATATAAACAGGAGGAGTTGTGCTTAATGCCTTTTTATTTGCTATGTGCACTACATAGTCAGAGTACAAAATATAAACACAAGATTTTTAAAAGCATTTGATAAACAAATACCTCAAGAGTGATATCTCTGGTGCCACTGATGAAGAAAGAGTTGAATTATTTTATCTACCTTTTAATAGTGCGTTCTTTCAGTAGCCTATACTAGATCTTATCAAATGGCTTTATTTCACATTTAAATGTGGGGCTAATGTGCAAGTGCTCTGTTGTTGCACCCTATGCATGCATTGGTTTATTTTCATATTCAATTTAACTTAAATTTTGATATACTTTTTTATTGAAGTTTGTGTGCAGTGTTATATATTTTGTAACAGTTGCTATATTTGTTTGTTTTTAATAATGTAAAAAAAGCATTTAATTAAGTAAAGATGTTTGTGTGATGTATATATATTTTCCATTGGGTAACGGCCGCACGTTGTAGGGTTGTTGTGTGTGGTGTTAGGGGACCCAAGGTCCTTGAAGGTGTGTGTGTGTGTGGGGAAGGGGGTGGTTGTTTGGGCCCCCTAAACTTCCTTGTCGGGGGGGGAGACTATGTTGCAGAATTGTGTTGTGCTGGAAAGCACTGTAATTTATGAATTACTGCAGCTTATAGGAGCACATGATGGTCTAATAAAAGAATGGCCTATAGATAGAAATGAAAGCATTTCTACGTTAGCCTGTTGCTCCCTGATGGCTAACAGCAAAATAAAAAATGCATAAATGTGAAACGCATGATTAAGCTTTAAGTTTAGAGGGACTTGGGCATGGTCATTGATCTTGATAGACTAATTCGGTGCATAAGGTGCATAAACTCACTTTATTTTATATTTGCTTTCCTTCCCGTCAGCTAACATCATGTGTATTATTAACTGCAAGACACACAAACACATATCATCCTACTTCTTGTCGTGTTTTTTCTTACTGGGCTACCGCAGGCACTTGCGTGAATATAGCCTTCTGGCAGCCTTATTCAGATTCCCATACTCCCAATTAACTTTACTAATTGCCCAATTAACTTTACCTTCAAAACGATGCCGTCCTCCCTTGTAAAACCAGCAATATTATGAAGATGGAATCAAAGTTCGTTACTTTCTTTTTTACGTTTTCTCAAATTTTTCTTGTTGCGCATTTGGAGTTTAAAACCAGCACTATGGTCGAAGTCAAACACGTTTACATGTTGGAGTTGCCTAGTGCGCAAGCTGAACTAATGAATCAATGGAGTATTAAGAAGTGACTAATAGATATCTTTGCTTGCTAGAATAAGCACTGCTGTAGGTCTACCTAGTGCTGTAAACTCACATACCTAAAAAAAACACTAAGCCATGTATATGGGCAGGTATTTGGTTACATCAAAATGTGTTACTTAGGCTACATTTCTGACGTCTGACTCTCTGAACTCCCGCGCTGCTTCAAAGGCAGCAAGTACGACGAGAAAGGTTCCGCCTTTGAGCACGTTAATGGCCAATCGTAGACAAGTATTTTGGGGTGGCACCTGGGGTGGCCAATCGAATTTCAGAGGTCACCCATCTGCCTTCGCCAGTGAGACACCCATAGTTGATTCAAATGTTTTAGATGGTAATCCCCCATGGACTGGTTTTGTAGGGCTAAAAATATCTACAGATGTATTTCTGTATTTCACCCATGAAGGGAACAAAGGAAGTTAGGCCTAGTCCCTCATATGCATGCTCGTGAACAGGATAGAAGCATTGGTTTGGACAACAACAAAAGCAGCAAAATCTATATGTAGCAAGGTTTAAGTTATAGAGTAGTTACTGCATAATATAAGGTAACTGGATTGCATTTACATAGCGCCTTTCTAATTCTACAAGCCCCACATTAGTAACCTGGTGGCATAGGCTGCCATGCAAGATGCTAACCTGCTCACCAGGAGCAACATAGAGTCTTTCAGTGGGGTCAGCCAATCAGCCAATCCCCCGGGGGTACTATTCCTTCCCCTCGTCCCAACCATGTGCTTGTTTGACTTGGTTGACAGGGTGGGACTTTATTTCATTGGGCAAAAGCCAACAATCTAAGCTGCATTAAAACCTTCTTGCATCCCAGAAACAAGAAGTTTTCACTTTTGACCAACTGTCTGCACACAACAGCGCATGTTTTACAAATGGGGTCTAGAGTTGTGAAAACATTACTATAAATTTGGCAAAGTAATGTTCATGTTTGCAAAAACTGTAATGGCAAAATGGTATGCCCTTGTATCTTTCACTAGCACCACTCAACCAAGCCACAAGCTAAATCAATCATTTTGAGTGACACACAGTGTGTGGCAGAGCAGAGATTTGGCAACAAAGTCTTTCTCCTAGCAACAGTTCAACAGTACTTTGTCTCTGTAGCGAACTGATTATGTCCTTGTATTTGTTTTGTAGTGGAATTCATATCATGGTTCATTTTTTGTGCATCTAATTGTGTTTACTTTACAAGATAAAACTCTTTAAAATGCAGGTGTTTCAACTGTGAGGACACAAGGCCAATCAGGAGGACAAAATCAAAACAAGGTTAATTTTTTGTTTGTTAGCACTATTAATTTTAATGACCATTTATTGAAATTTGCCTGTCACAATTCTCTTGAAATGAATTAATTACATTTCCTCTCTGAGAATAATATAACAAAAAATACCAATTAATTTGCTTTTATTATTATCTTAGCAATAATTAGTCTGTGAGGTTTGTGGAGAATGATTAATTAAACATTCTAAACCGGCTCTGTTTGACTTTGTTGTGTTTGCCAATCAGGTTGGATTGTTGGTGTGAGTCTGTGTGTGCTTTTTGGGTGATGGGATGGCGAGACATGTAGGAGTTTATGCTCCAAAAAAGGTTCTGTTCCTCTCCTTAGTACAGTGATTTTGTGTGAGTGTGTAAAAGAGAGCCAACACAATCTGTTTCCTCTCGAGAGATGAGCGGTTCAGAGAACCCATCGCTCCAATCTCGCATCTTTCATCTCACTCGCACTTCACCCTCCAACACACACACACACGCACACTCACACCTGGACAGGAGGCCCCATTGTGACCACTGCATGTTGGATAGAGATGGAGGAAGAAAAGTAAAAGGTTTGTTGGAAGGAGGTGAGCAAATTCAAAAGTTTTGAGAGGTAGAATTCAGCAGCTCTTAGATTGTGAAGAGGGGGGGAGAGAATGGTAGGCTATAAGGGAAATTACAGCAAATGGAGCATTTTTACCTGAAAATGCTGAACTGCATGACTTTAAAAATTGACAGTGCAAAGAGTTTAACTAAGTGCTAATAGATTATGACCTAAAGTGACATGACTTGTGACTTATGGGATGCCAAATGATTTCCGTGATTTATATTTATATAATGAATTCTACTCCTAATAAGTAATATTAATCATTATGACCTAAATGAAAGTTTAAGTATATAATATACACAAGTACACATTTTTTTATAGAGAGGTATTGTCTTAGAGCTGCTTGCTTACATGAAATTCACCATCTCACCACTAGTAGTCTCCCTTTACGTGTATCATTAACAGCATTAAGCTTTCAAATAACAGCCAGCCAGATCAGACATGTATTGTTCAATGATATTTATGTGTGGTTTAGTTTTTATTTTATTTATTTTACTGCAAAACTTTCAAATGTAACCCAAAGCAAACAACAGCCAATCTATTTATCTGAGGTCTCTAAAGATGGTAGACTACCCAAAATGGTAGTTGAGCTGAAAACAGTTCAAGGAGACTGTAACATCACAGACTTTGTGTGTGGTTTTTCAATTTTTGTGTGTGGTTTTACAAGCACAAGAGAAGCCAGAAGTATATTTTGCAAAGGCCTGCACCTATTAGAAATCATGCAAACTGAAGACATTGCAAACAAAAATTGCAAAATTTTAAGTAGGTCTGTTGTTTGTATAATTTGAACTTTTGACCAGTGCTTGTGGAATCAGTGGTGTGCGGTCCCTGTAGAATGAATGAAATGTGCCTGTCATCTTTATTGTGGCACAACAGTCAAATACAGGCGAGCATGGATTGGCATGGCAAAAATTTCATTCATCAATTTTGGCATACATTTTATCAGCTTTTCAAATTGGCCTGATTTCTCAGCTCAGTGCTTCCCATAGACTATTGCAGACAACAAAGATAACGTTGCACTTAACATGCAACCTTCAACAAGATCATATTTCAATACATCTCCCAACATTTTTGACAAAATCAGTGTAGCTGAGAGCTACTCAACTATTTCACATTGGTATTACTGATGCACTACCTGTCGGAGGCCCCTGTGCCAGAGAGAGTGTACCAAGCTGGTTTATAGAGGGACTAAGCCACTTTTGGTTCATTTAGCTGTCGCTAGTCAGAGAAGTATGGTGGCCCTGAAGTGCAAACCATATTAACAAATAACTAAACACAACAACAAATTGAGAAACACAAACAAATTCATAAACAACAACAAAATTGAGAAACACAAAAATAAATGAAGAATCACAAATACAAAATTGAGAAACACAAAAACAAATGAAGAATCACAAAAACAAAATTGAGAAACACACACACAAAAAGAAAAATCACAAAAACAAACTGAAACCGGAAAGGGTAGGTACCAGTCAGCAACAGGAGACATCACTGATTGGACCTGTGGCTTTAGACTTGGCAACGATTCCAACGAGGGCATAGTAACGAGTCCATTGCAACGGGTATTTTTAGCGACTTTATGAGCAGTTAGCTGGTGTACATTTATCTGACAATATACAGTTAATGTTACTGTGAAGTTACCAATAAAACCAAATAACAGGTAAGACGGTTAACAACTGTCTGTAGGTTTATTTTTGAATTGTGATTTGTCTACGTGAATCTATTGAAGCTGTTGTTTGTCTAGACTACTTGAAGCTATTGAAATAAAGCCAGGTTCATCACAATATTTTGATTACACTAGAGCATATCCAGTATCACCTCGTAGGCCTATGTCCTGAATCAAAATATTCTCAAAGTCAGCTTGAATGAAATATTTAATTGATTCCCTCACGGACGACTAGAGGTCGCAAGCGGACCACACTTTGAGAAACACTGAACAAGACGAACAGCCCGTCGTCCAATCAGTGATCTCTCCTGTTGCTGACTGGTACCTACCCTTTCCGGTTTCTTAATGTAATTTTGTTTCTCATTTTGTTTTTGTGATTCTTCTTTTGTTTTTGTGCTTCTCAATTTTGTTTTTGTGATTCTTAATTTATTTTGTGTGTTTCTCAGAATTGTTATTGTTATTGTTAATTTGTTTTAATGTTTCTGAATTTTGTTTTTTGTGATTCTTAATTTGTTTTTGTGTTTCTCAGTTTTGTTGTTTATGAATTTGTTTGTGTTTCTCAATTCTTGTTGTGTTTAGTAATTTGTTAATGTGGTTTGCACTTCAGGGCCATCACAGATACTGGATATGCTCAAGTGTAATAATAATATTGTGATGAACTTGGCTTTAATTCAATAGCTTCAAATAGACAAACAATAGTTTCAGTGGCTTCACGTAGACAAATCACGATTCATGAGCCTGCACACAGTTGTTAACCGTCTGAACTGTTATTTGCTTTTACTGGTAACTTCACAAACGGCGTCGTAGCTTCAAAACAACATTAATTGTATAATATCAGATAAACGGGCGAGCTAATTGCTCATAAAGTCGCTAAAAAAACCCGTTGCTATGGACTCGTTGCTATGCCTTGGTTCAGACTCGCTGCCAAGTCCAAAGCCACAGGTGATGTGATGTCTGCTGTTGCTGACTGGTACCTACCCTTTCCGGTTTCTTAATGTAATTGTGCTTCTCAGTTTGTTTTTGTGTTTCTTCTTTTGTTTTTGTGTTTCTCAATTTTGTTTTTGTGATTCTTCATTTGTTCTTGTGTTTCTCACTTTTGTTGTTGTTTCTGAATTTGTTTGTGTTTCTCAATTTGTTGTTGTGTTTAGTCATTTGTTAATGTGGTTTGCACTTCAGGGTCACCATAGGTACGGTACATCTACCGGTACCACACTATGCGGTACATCTAGTTTGTTTAGCCAAACCACAATACAAAAAGGTGTGCATGCGTGTCTGTCTGTGAGAATGTTGAGAATTTGAGAATGACTTGATACTATTTCTAGTGCAAATGAAAGCTAAAGTAAACTGACACTGGGCTGACTTGCGCTGTTGGGTTTGGGAATAATATTGAAGAGATTGATTGTGAATCAGTGAATTTTCCGCTGCACCATCACAATGGCAGCCAGTTGTAAAGAAAAAGAGTGTAAGATCCCAAGAAGCTGGCATCTATTGATGGTGATGATGATGATGATGATGATGGGGACAATGAGCATGTCTGTCCGCGCATAGGCCTACTGTACACTTCTTACACTCTTTGCAGCATTCTGAAGCCTGAGCTCTGCGTTCAATGAAAAGAGTTAGTCTAGCCTGACCGCAAGCTAAACAATAGCTTTGATTGAAGAGCTTTACAATGTCTGAATGTGAGGAATGTATTCCAGAGATTTCAGTTACGCTGGTGATCCATTAGCACGTGATGCGACGCTACACATAAAGCAGCACCCCATTCATCTCTATGGAAAGCGACTAACTGCTTCTGCAAAGCATTCTGGGTATGCAAAGTGATGCGATCTCTGGTTCCAGCGCGTCAAAAAGTTGAGCAATACCCAACTTTATGCAAATGAATGCACGCATCGCGACGCATAACTGCTTTCCACTGCCATCATGACTAAATGACTGCTCAACTAGCTAACTATTTTGTAGAATTTTAAAATTGAAGAGGGAAACATTTTGATTTGTTTGGTAGTGCCTCTCTGTTTAGGGCTAAGGGCACTACCTTCCCGTCTATCTGCTAAAGGAAAGCCTCTCCCAAAGAAACAGTGGTGCTATAGGGAGGAAGTTACATCTCTTCGCATAGTGGATCGCCGGCATTAGATCCATTTTTATGTGCTGTGTGTTGATTTATATTTTTTAGACAAACCCCCCCCCCCCCCCCCAGACCACCCCTCCTTTATTTTTTTTAACACAGGCTGAGTTCAAGGCCTGTTTCTGACTGGCTGAATATGGTCCCTAATCCACACTGCCCTCCATCACTCAGTATTACCCTCCATCACTCAGTATTAGCACAACTAATCCAGACTCCGCCATAGGGATCCATACAAGAGCTATAACAATCAACATTAAACACTTTCGAGGCACAAAGATTGAAGTGTTGGAGGTCTTGTTTTAATGATATTTAACAGAGACGTAATCCTCAGCCTTTTTTGGAGATGGAGATTGAGATTTGCCACCCTGGCATCCTCTCCTTTAATGCACTCTGCCCCAGTAATGGGCTGCCCTTAATCTCATAAGAGCACTTGCTCTGAGTGTTAATGGTCATTCTCCCGTCTTCTATTGTCACCAACTCCATCTACAAGCATCTGCTAAAGCCCCCCCCCCCCTTTTTTTACTATGATTAATGATTTCATAAGCAGTTTTGAGTGAAATCCCTCCACAGGTTCTTTGGTTTCGGTTGACAGGGCCCAGTGGGGTTTTGTGTGTGTGTGTTAGGGAGGTGGGGGTGGGTTGGCTTTAGCCTCCTTGTGTGTGCCCTCAATCTCGTGGAGTGCCTACTCTCTCTCACACACAGACTAACACGTCAAGTGCTCCCACCACACTGCTCATTCCATCAATTTGTGAAAGGTTACCCGCCTGTTGAAACCTCTGTTCTCTCTCCCACCCACTGCCACCACCACCTCCCTCCACACACAGAGACAGCCTCCCCTCTTCTCCCCATAGCCAGGCATGGGTCAGTTTTGAAAGGGTGGTGTCATGGAATGGGAGTGGGTGAATATCCCTGAACTTAGTGGCAAGCAAATCATGCAATCAGTCAAACTGTCAGATTTCATTTGCCGGCTGAGAAAACAATAGCAAAGAAGCAGTAGCAGCAACAGCAAGTCAGCAATAGCTGCCACTGTGGCGTTATGGCGTAAACACCAGCCATACGTTTTCTAGAAAAACATATCTTGATTTCTTGGAACTAAATGGCAGAAATGTAAAAACATGTGGAAGACAAGAGCTGAGGAAATTGTAAATGGAAATGGAAGGCAGATATAAAAGTAAACCTATTCCTTCACAGTTTGTAAACACTGCAGGTTTTATCTGATCCATGCATCTTCCAGCCAATGGAAGGTAAATATTAAACTTGACAGCAAGTCCTAATTGCAAGGCCAACAGGAATCACAGGAAGACTCAAATTTATGCCCTGTGAGGCACTATGCTGTCTTTTTTGTAGTTTTTTGTGCTGCCCTTTTTTGTGTGTTTTGGCTCACTGCTTCAGATCATTTCTTCCAGTGGACAGTTTTACTGTGGTAAAACTGTGCTCTGTGACTGTGTGGTCCAGACTTGATGGTCAAATGGACGTACAAAGCACCGATCTACCTACCCCCATAAAAGGATTGAAATGAGGATATCAGTGTGTTATATTAGAACTGTGAGGTGAGGAATGTGAGGAGGGGTTGGAGAATATCGCCAGAGAAAAAAATTGTCCGTTTTTGCAGATGCAAAAGGTGTTAAAAAGGTACCACACGACTCACCTGCATCAAAGGCAAGGCGACATCAAAGGGTCCGCTTGACGCCACTCTCACATCCTCTCCCAGGGAACACCCAGAGTATCCAAGAGGCCACCAGCCCATGCACTTGGCCTTTGCTACCTTTTGCTAACAAGCTGGATTCAAGATCAACCAGTACCAATCAATACATACATAAATGCATATATATAGCATATATGTGTGAGGACACACACGCACACACACACACAGCAGTACAGACAGTTAATGTGCCATTGAATTTACATGCTGGAAGAATGGTTGCATCTGCATGTCTATTACATGTTTTATCATGGCTCCCCTACGTCTTCCATTAGAATCTGTTGGGCAGATTTCAGAATGGGAGTAGTTGAGCAAGAAGAGGAGTCAATCTTGTGTGTTGCCCCTAACACTACAATCCTGTGCATCCCCCCTCACACTACAGATGCTTTGCCTGCTTGCTGTCCTCTGCGTTCCATCCAACCCACAGTGGCAGCATAAAAGCTGCACAACTGGCCTCTAAATTATTCACCAGGGGGATTGAGATAAACTGCAGAATAAACGTTGTCTGCAGAGAGCTCAGATTCTGCTGTGTTTCCTCCACCCTCCCATCTCTCTCTCTCTCTCTCTCTCACTTTCTCATACACCTCTCTCACTCTATTTATTCCTTCTTTTTCTCTATACATCTATCTTAACCTTGAGCAATAATCAGGCACCTTTGAGCTTAGCACCAATGGCACAAGTCTATGATTGTTGACACAGAAGGTAAGATTACTTCTTTATGGACTTATTTCTCAAAACTTTCTCAAAAAAAAATAGCCTTGAGTTTTCTTTGTATTTATGTGTGTCTAACATGTTTCTTTTAACTCTGAAACCTGTTTTTGTGTGTGACTGTGATGTCTGTGTGTGTGTGTGTGTGTGTGTGTGTGGGGGGGGGGGGTTGATGACAGCATTGAACAGAGTAACAAGATGAGAGCCCGCTTGTGCCATTGCATTGTAATTATACCCATAAATACAAGGTAGCCAAACCTATCATGCATATATGCTGAATAGCTGAAGACCTATAATTACTCTCTCACTCACCAAGAGGAGAGTTAAATAAACGGCCTCCCTGCTGTGCTTGTGCAGTGTTTTGCCCCATCCGCAACTGTTTACCCGCCACAAAAACGCCAGAGTAACAAGGAAGTAGGTAAACAGAATGAAGTTGAATGTTTAATAACTCAAACATGTAATTAAAATTTCCCTGGCAGACACAGGGCATCATTTAGCCATGCGACAATGGAGTGAGTGGAAACTGACTGATGAGAAAGAGGGGGAGGGGGGTTGAGGAAATGATATGATGAAAGAGGCGCCCCCGATGAGTTAGGCAGATAACAACAATACAACAATTACGGCAGACTCAATGCCAACTGAAGCAAATGAAAGGCGACTGGCGGTATGTCATTTCATATACCTCTGAATGTCACACGTTGTCACGTGACCAAATAAACACCCTCCCCATTGGGGGAACTGCATAGAGCCGTCACTGTAGACAAGGACTGAAGTGTCGTTTGAGTGAAAGAGAAGGACATCGATGTTTGGCACACCATCAAACACAAAGGAACTAACAGTTCATCAGGTCCTTCCTGTCATGGCCAGTGACATCTTGTTTACATTTGTAAACAGTGTTTTTCAAAGGGTAATCTGTAGTAATGGGATATAGAGCTTTGAAGATATGTGCATGAATTAATGTAGTTGGGGTCAGTGTTGTTCACAGTTGTCTGTCATCAAAGTTCATTTCACTATGAACTGAGAACTGGACATGTATAATGAAAGAAGTTGAACTAGTTTTGATGTGGAATCACAGTTGTCCTGATAAAATGTGGATAATTTAGACTTACTGCCTCATCTTAGATGTGATGAATGAAAAATGGTACAAAAATATTCACGACTTTTAATGGGGTGCAGATCATCAAAGAGGGTTATTTGAAAAGATAATGTCACAAATATTTGCTGTTTTTCTTTACTTTTTAAACAAATTTTGGTAACACTATTTGACACTATTCACACTATTTGAAGGGGTCTACATAAGGTTGACATGAGCTTGTCACAATCATGACATGACACGTATCATAAACATTAATGACACTTCATTCATGTTTAAGACTGCTGTCATTAAGTGTCATTCGGTTTTTGTGAAGTCTATATGCCAGTCTGCATTTCAAAAAACAGTCATGAACATGAATGAAGGGTCATTAATAGTCATGATACGTGTCGTCATGTATAACGTACCCAAATTTTTGTAGCCACGGTTCAATAAGAAAGAACAGCTGCTTTGTATCAGACGAACATCCCCTCTTCCCCTCTCTCACTCTGTAAAGTTATAACTATTACAACTAGCTCACAGCTTACTCACATTCAAGTGCAGAGTGGAATATAATAGCATGTCATTTTGTAGATAAAATTATAACACTAAGCTTGCCACTTCTTGAAAAAACAAGGGTTAGCCTAACAAACAGACGGGGCTATGAAATTAGGCTATGTAAAATAGCTTAGACAAAGCTAAATTAATAAATAAAATGAATAGCACTTCTTGTACTGTTATTCATTGCAGGTAAAACTACCCAGTCAACATTATTACATCCCAAACATTGGGAAGCCTCACTGAACAAACGTTAGTTTCAGCCTGATAGCCTAGTCACAGGAGAGCAAATTGTTTCAATTAACGTTACTCGTTGGAAAGCATACACCTACTAGACAATCGTGCAATGAAACATTTTGAATTCAGACATAATCTACCTGTCCAGAAGGAAGCAAGCAAACTCAGAGTCTCTTTCAATCTTGTTTCTTCCTCGTGTATGCATTCATGATTCATGTCATTCACATCATCTAACGTTAGGGAGAATTAGCAGCTCCAATGCTCTTTTTTTCCGATGTCACTGGTCTTGCTCTTTCAATATCCTTTTTCTTTTTTGGGAGAGAAGAAGACACCTTTTCCTGAAATTCGGATTTTGAGTATGTATGATCTGCCTTGTTTTCTTCTTTGAAACTTGCCGGGCGACTGGCGCATAGCATTACCTGAGTTTCACGTGACACCCATTCATGCCTATGTAAATCAACCATTTAGAATACTTGAAATTGATGGATGGTCGGAAATATTCATGAAAAAGCACATATTTGTGAAGGGGGAAGATTATGATTAGATAATGAACAGCTAAAAATGTTACACATTGTACCTTTAAGCCTGAGTTTTCCTCTCTCTTCCCTTAAACAATAAACAATCTTATCAAATTTTATTTGAATGACTGATTTATTAAATAAACACATTGGTGCTTTCCGTGGGAAGCGGCTCTAGCAAGTGAGTCATTCACAGCCACTCTGTCTATCCGGAATACAGAGAGATAGAAATCTGATCCTGGTTTGTCTAGCTTGTCAGGCTAACATAGTAGAAGAACTGTTTGGGTAATGTGTCCAGAACTCTGAGATATCAATCAGAGATAGTCAGGAGCAGGGAACATTCCTATATTTATAGTCAATATCATTAAAATTACAAGACCACCAAAATAGGACTAAAAAGTAGCATTAAATTGGACAGACTACCAAAAATGGATGCGTCTGGTCACCCTATAGACAGACAACCCGAACGGTCACCATATGGTAAGTTTCCCTTCCATGCTTCCCATCCATAGCATGTTTACCGAGCACAAGTTATCCCACTGAAAGGTCTCCAGGACTATTGTCTCTCTCCCCCTCAGCTCCAACCTATTTCTCCGGGGGGAGACCACAATGGAAAGTGTTTATGATGCGGAGGAACACCATGGCCTCGCAATTACACAGGGCAATTACAGACTCCAATTATGTTCCCAGCTCTTAACCTCTGAGATTAATATCCCCTGTTTAGTCTTATGGTTCTTTTTTTTTAATTCCTCTTCTTAACTGTTACCCTGTGTTTTTCACCTCTCTGTGAATCTGTCACTGCTCTTTTGTTCCCGTCTTTGTTGTATTTCTCATCCTCTTTTAGACCTAGAGAGTGAAATCTCATTTGCAAAAAGGACAAAGCTGTTTTGGCAGCAGTGATCTCACATGCCCGGATATACCCTGGATATACCTCACAACATTTATAAGCAGAGCATAGAAAATATTCACCAATTCTTTTTATACCAAACCTGTTCATTAATTGTGGTTTTCACATTGACACAGTGAAGTCTAAAGTAAATATAGGACTAAACAGGTTACTTTGAGGTTTTACATGACTATATTTGTTTAAAATGTTATATCAGTGCTAAGAAAACGTGATGCGATAGTCTAGTGATATACATAATCTACATGTATTACAGACCTTTGCCTATGGTCTGCCATTTCCATGTGAGGTCTCTATTTGCAGTCAATGGCTTGATATGAAAAAAAGCATCATGAAAGTCAAACAGGCATCATTTCTATGTTTCTGTCAATCCTCTTGTTTGTTTGTTCCCATGAAACATGACCTATAGTTTCTACATGGTGTGGGTTATATTTGGAAAATGACTCTAGTGTACAGGTCCTTAAAATACTCACTGGCTCTACAGGACTGGTGCTGGACCTCTTCTGTTACAGTAGCCAGCTGACTAATACCAGGGAAATATGTACTTTGATTTAACCCCCCACTCCCCAACACACACACACCTGAAAAGACATAGTAAGTAGCCTTGGGGTTTTAACTTATTTGCTAGTCCACTTATTTGCTAGTGCCTGCCATTCTGTGCCACCAAGAGTTGCGGGTTAGTGTCATGATAAGTTAAGGGTTGAAATGTGCAGGTGTCACATGCATCGTGCTAATAGCAGAACAGCATGTTTTGCCCTAAGCATTTACAGCAATACACTAGCTGGATGTCTAGTGAACTCCTTGATTGGATGGGTTTAGATTCAACTTATACACACTTCAATTTCACACTAACAAAAATTTGCCTCAAGAATATGCCCATTGGCATGCGTTTCTGTCATGTGTCTAAAATGATGCTTTTTACCTGCCTCTCATTACGTGTGTGTGTGTGTGTAAATCTCCTAGTGAGAGTCAGAAGGCAAAATGTCAGATACATACAGAGTAAGCATGGGTTAAAGTGCCAAAAAATCATCTGACTGATTTTTTTTTTTGGACGGGGGGTGTCATCTTTTATGATGACACCCTAGATGTGTAGAGTGATTTTGGTGGAACTACACTTTATAATAGCCTAAGAAAGTTATTGAATTTTATACCCAATAAAAATTCTTTAGACATAGGCACATTCCCCAAACTCAATGCTGAAGTATGACACCCTAGATGTGAATGATTTTGGTAGATCTAGTTTAGTTACAAAGTTATTGAGTGTAGTACGGCCATAATAAGTGGTGTGTTTCAATTCTGGTGGTATAGGCTACAGTTGATAAGAGCAAAGTTATTGAATGTTATTCATAACAAATCTTTAAATATAGACTAAGGTACATTTCACCAAACTAAGGGATGTGATACGACCTTGGTAACATTCCAAAAGCCTTTGGTCTCTTCACTCTTTAGTAGTGAAGTTTGCATACGGTCCCTAAGTTTTACGTTAGACTAATGTCATGCCTATTTATTTAAATAGGCTACATATTGTTTGAACGAAAATCCGGTTGTAGCTCACGTTATTGGCCTCTAGCGCCTCCGGTTGACTGAAATCCGTCATAGGACTGAAAACTTTAAGCCATGAGTAAGAAGAGCATGAAACATATGAGCAAACACTTGTATGTAACACAGCCAGTATGAAAAGTTCTCATGGTCTTTCCCCTTTCTCTCCCTCTCTAATCCACACTCACACACACCTCCCAAAAGGCAGTAACCTATGTTGTAATTAAACCAGAAGCCTGTCAAATCAGTGGCCAGCTGTGAATCATCCTCGGCCTTCGCGTGATGCCCTTGAGGGGAGGGTCATGTATATGGAACAAGGGGAATGACATGATCTGCAACACCAACACCAACTTGGCTCCTATCGCCCCAGGGTAGCACTGGAGTAGTTGCTGTGATTTTATGATCAGCCGTAACATGAAGTAGCAAACACATATCTAGTTGAAGAGCACCACAACAGGGACTCATTATGTCCAATTGGCAAACTACGAACACTAAATCCCAGCCTAATTGATTTCTTTTCATTTTATTTGCAGAAGACACTTGATTCCTGCCATAATTGCCTTAATGCGAGAGAGAGTTTGTTAAATGATCAATCATTAATCGTCATTAAACAAGCATCATCTTGTTAATCGCTGAGAAACTGTCTACTGCCTTTCAAGTAAATGCAATTACTGCAACAAAACCTCGCCCACACGTCACTCTCTTGTGTTTAGTTTATAAGAGCCCTATACTGTATCAGAGAACCTGAAGCCCCTGCTGGCGATTCAGATCAATGGCTATTTAGTCAAATACATGACAAATCGCAACCACTCCATTACTCTTAGTCATCGTACATGTTGTGAATCTCATTGGCATGTATAGTGGCACATGTTGGCCCTAAAAAAAAACTCAATGTGTTGAGTGCAGTGATTTCCATACACAAACACGAACAGAGCTTGGAGCTACTTGCTATATGAAGCATGAAACACCCACTACACAAACACACACACTGAAAAGGTTGATTATGTTCCTTCTCTTCTGTAGTCTTTCTCACAGAGGTGTTAATACGAGCCAGGCAAGAGAGTAATACAGATCTTATTGTGTCACTAAAGAATGTGGACGTAAATAATATGATTTATGACCTCGCCTGTCAAAATGTGATGGATGGATCCCCCCTCCTTTTCCCCCAATTTTCATGTCTGACGAATATTTTCAAATTCTGGCAAAAGTTCAACAAGTCATCAAAGAAATGGCTATGGTTCAAACGATGACGAAGAAAACTTGCGTATCTTTAACGAATGTCGGATCCCTGGTAGGAAGTTATATTTTAATGCCCACAAGGGTAAAAGGGTAATAATAAAAGTTCCTTTTAAAAAAAAAAAAAGAAGTTGGTACAGAGAGTCACCGACACCATCTCCCCACTCTGCTGTGCTTTTAAAAAAAAAACAAACAAAAAAAAAAAAAGGTCGGTACAGAGAGTTTCCGAGTCACCGGCACCATCTCCACACTCTGCTGGGTCAAAAGAGTGACTCCCTTCCAAAGGGGAGGTTTTATCTCCTATTACACACCTTCCCTCACCTACTTACAACAAAAGTTTGACACTCAGTTCGCACCTTAGGACATTCCTTCTGTCATCGTTTGATTTTGAACTGTACCACCATAAAGGGGACCCTACCCAGAGTGCCACCATGTTCGATGCGAGTCTGTTCCTTCACCTCCTCCCTGTTTTTTTTTTTTTTTTTTCAAACCGAGCTCGCCATACGTTGGACAGGAAACGTCTGAGCCAGGACAATTACCCACTGTCCTTTTCGTCTACTGAGATGGAAATGGAGAAACTCAGAATTGAAGGAGAAGCCTCACCCGAATCTAACGCACAGGCAGTGTTGGGGTAACTAATTACATGTAACAAAATTACGTAATTTAATTACAAAATAAAAGTAACGGTAATCAGTTACAGTTACATTGAAAAACTGTGTAATTAAATTACAGTTACATTAAGGAAATATTCAGGATTACATTTCAAGTTACATCTTCTGTAGTGAAACATTTGTCGTCATGTTTGAATTGGCAACTCATCCCACTTTACTAAGCAGTCTGCACTTGCAATGATGACTGCAATGTCAGATAGAAGCTCAGTGTTGGCCTAGCCCAGGGATGCCAACCAGTCAGAGACCAAGTGTCAAATTTTTACTGTGTTACCGCAAGGGCCACATCATACATGGGCACACATTAATATCACCACTTTCTCTCCCCCACACCCACCCACCCACCCATCCATCATGTAAGGCAGAATGATTTGCCATTACGTTCAACAAAAAACTATAAACTCCCCCAGTTTTTAGTGCAACACCAGATTGTAGCAGCAGTAGTAGTAATATAAATAGTGGTAAAAAGAATACTAAAATATATAGCAGCAGGTGTGTGCAATTAGCAATGCAGAGGTAGTTATTTTCAGTCAAGAGTGTTGTTTTTAGTTCTTAGCTCAGAGTGTTTGTTTCCTTGTTGGGGAATGGGGGGGGGGGTAGAGTCCAATCTGTCTTCCTATTCTCCTGCCAGTCTGGTGGTTCTGCTGGCTGGGAGCCAGGAGGTGAGAGAGTTCAGCAGTCTCACAACCTGGTGGATGAAGCTGTTGGTGAGCCTGGTAGTGCGGGAGCGGAGACTTCTGTATCTCTTTCCAGAGGGCAGGAGGCTGAACAGACAGTGTGCGGGGTGGGTTGGGTCAATATGGATAGATGCTTATTTTCAATACCAATATAAAAATTGCATTTCCTCTCGTTCACAGGAAAAGAGAAATTATTATTACATCAGGGGAGGAGGAGGAGACCGAGACGAGAAGTCAGAAGGAAGAAGAGGCGCAGGAGCTGTTGGAAAAAGATGGCAACTCCGCTCTATTACAATTCGTTAAACCATCCTCACACATCTGTTGTCTAAAAATGACGTTAATTAGAGCAGTTCCAGCGTTATGGCTAGTCGTTCGCTGCCACTGACAGCCTTTCTAATCTTGGTGTTTCTTTATTGGCGCAACTTTTAGGGGTACTAAGCACCTCAAAATCCTTAAAATGTTCCTTATATCCTCTACCTCTTAACATTGTCGTTGTTTTCTTTCAACGCAAAGACTATGCCTGGAGCTATTCTCTTCTGCTTCTTTCACTAAATGAAGATGCTCATAAACACCCGTCAGATAGGCTAAACGTTTCGTTATATCTCTTCTCCAACATTCAAGTAAAATAAGAACACATTGACAGCAGACCAGCTAAAATGAATGAACTTTGGGAGTCTTTCTGCCAGCTCTTCTGCACAGAATACGCCACATGTTTACAAACGTTTAGTCTATGTTACAAACACAGAAAGCAAGTATTTCTGAGGCACTGACGTTGACATCTCTGATCACTAGTCAAAACAAAGCAGCAGGGTCTTGGATTCTCGGGTTCGTTTACAGGTGGAATCTTCACTAAAATGAACTGGGAAAGCGAAGATGCTCGCGTCTTGTAGTGTGTGGTGTAGTCCCGACTTTAAAATATTATAAGATTGTAAAATCGTTTAGTGTGGGGCCAGCTTAAACATTGGTTGAATAAATAAAAATGTTTTTGGAGTTTTAATTTTGGCTTTCTAAAATTCTTTATAGATTAAAATGCTTTGTCCCCACGCGTTATACACGTGTGCGTGTTATATACGTGAAAGTACGGTATTTGGAGGGTAATGTTTTCATTAAACACAGACCAGAGTTTTCATTCAGATTGTGTGATTGCGGTCAAGTCACATTGACGATAGGCTGACGATGTGCATGAGCAAGAAGTCGCTATGCAATTTCAGTTTGCTTAACCAAGTAAACTAGCCAGCAGCAGCACACATAGCATAATCCCTGATGCTGCGTACATCTTAGGGACATATGTTGCATAGTTCATACCTGTTTTATACCGCATCAACATTTTTGGGGAATTCCCTCACTCGCCTCCTTTATCGTGAGTTGAACAGTTGTAGGCGAGGGTGTAAAACCAAAGGTAATGTAATCTGCGAATTTTCTTGTTTACCGCCATACTTAATGAAGTTTTGAAGATAAACATTTTATGCGTACCTGCGCTTGTGTAGCCTACATTATGTCAGTTTAATACGTGTGAGGGGGGTAGGGGTAAATCATATTATTTATGACCACATTCTTTAGTGACACAATAAGACCTGTATTACTCTCTCAGGCAGGCCAATGAGTTTGTTTACTTAGAGGGTAGCTCCGTTTTTACAGGCGCACTAATTCAATCACGGCTGATTTTCAATTGATGTATTCTGTGTCTGAATTATTCACGCCGCGGTTTGTATATTATTGCTTCCTCCGTAGATGTGTGTGAATATGTGAAACCACCGTTATGAGGTACACACAGTAACACACAAACACTCACACTCAACAGACACTATGTTTTATTAAAGCCAATCCTTCATAAAATTACATTAAAGAACTGATGCTTTTGTTTTCTAGGGAACCAGCCTACTACTTCCAACTTTGTGCATTGTAGTTTATTTCCCATGTGCTGTCCAATGCTGTGAAAGACTCAGGGAGAAAAAGTGCAAATATGGCCTTGATCCCTCATGCTTCCAGGTATGTCCTTAATAGGCTGGAAACAGGTCTGAAATATCAATGTAAGGCTTTCACAGCTTAGTTCAGCTCGGTTAGTCCAGTACTTATAAACTATGCCCTCTCTTTTCTTATAGAAACTCAATTGTGCCACTTGAAAAACACTTTTCGTTCACCCCATTGTTTGAGAGCTTGAGACCCAGTTTACACATACACGTTTTCTCTTAA
The DNA here is from genome assembly GCA_017657215.1 of Limnothrissa miodon. Classification (NCBI taxonomy): domain Eukaryota; kingdom Metazoa; phylum Chordata; class Actinopteri; order Clupeiformes; family Clupeidae; genus Limnothrissa; species Limnothrissa miodon. The sequence goes on from JAGFZM010000022.1 coordinate 116,686, forward strand.
AAACGCACAGTTTTCCCTTTGTTTGCACCTTTCATTTACACATAAACGGAGATGTCACCTCTGAAAATGATTATTTCTAAAAACTCCTGCAAAAGTGGAGATTTTGGAAAACTCTGTATTCACATTTGCGTGTAAACTGTGAAAAACAGATAAGTCTTAGGCAGTCTACATGCGGACTGCTGTCTGGTGGGAGAGCTTTGAAAATGAGGTGGTTGTCCCGGATGAATGGCGTGAGGCTTCTAATTGGCTTGTATGGCTTTCTCCTTCTTTCTACAGTGCGGCCCATAGGCTTAGCGTAGGTATGACGGCTCTCGACAGCATATTTTATGGAGCTTAATGTAAATGGAAACTTTTTTGAAAATTATGGTACGGAATTATTTTGGAAAACGGAGGGAAGAAAATATTTGTTTATCAAAATACCCAGGTATGTGTAAAACGTAGCCTGAGACAGCTTCTCATTGTTGGTCTGTACCAAGATACTCAAAATTGCCCTCTTTGCTTACAGATTTAAAAAAAAGATGAAAGGCTACAAATCTACAAACTGAACCCATTTGTCAACTTCAACATTTCAGGAAGTAAAAAAAAGTAAGGCTAAGTGCTGTGGTGCTTTCTCTTGTGAATATGGGTGAACTTAAACAGGGTGTCTAAGATACACTCACAGTTTTTAGGGACAGGTCTGCCATTACGTATTGCTGCAACTCACAAGTTCTATACTATGCATCTGCATATGGGTGATTGTTAAACCAAAGGTTAACCAGTAACCAATGCAAATATTTGCATGATCTACGAGGAAAGATGATTGAGAAGTAAAAATGTCAGTGTGAAATGAAATGAAAACTGACAATGAACTAAGTGAGAATATATGTTAACATTGCTGTAGGTATTGTAGGCTATTTGATTATGCTGGTTTAGTCTAGTACATTGATGTCATTTGTATCTAATATATTTTCAATATAATAATATACCGTATTGTGCTATACATCAACAAATCACCAAGTTCCTTGTGAAGCAAGACTTTCCCCCCCTATAAACCAGTCACCAAGACCCTTGTAAAGCAAGCCTTTGAATGAGAATTGTCAGTCATCCATAGCAACATTCTTTTTCTGGAGTCTGGAGTTCTTGCTTTTCCTTTGTAAAAGTTTGACTTGGCACTGATGCTTTGTGAATGGGATCTAGAAGAAAAACTTTCTGCAACAGAAAGTTTTGAGTGCTGTTTAGATGCGTTCCTAGTGCTCACAAAATGCTTTGTGAATACAGGTCCTGAAATCTCTACCATTAAGTCTCATATTTGTCAGATGCATAAGTTCAGGGCATGAGTTCAAGGCTGTGGTGTGGACTAGTGGATTAAAGACAAGACAATCTCCTATGAAATGGGAGATTCAGACCCAGAATAAAAAAAAATAATAATCATAAAACAGTCAATAAAGAGTCATACATAATGCAAAAAAGTTGAAGTTTACCTTGGCCTGTGGCACTTTAGATGAACAATATGCCACTCCCAAACATAAAAACTGGAAGTTGCTGCACTCCTTGCTCACACTCCCTATATCATCTATTTATTTTACTGATATATTTTCTACTCCATGTATTATTTTATTGTATACATTGAGATCCATCCATGTATAATGCATTCATATACACCCACAGTCAAACAAAATCAGCCTTACACTTGCAGACGTAAACCCAGCGGGTAGAGCCAATATTAAATGCAAAGCAACAAAGTGTGCGTCTACTTGGAAGTTTTTCCCTGGCAGGCAGCAAACAGGCATAAGGTAAACATGTGACTGTGCAGAGGGGATGGGAAGCACTCCTCGCATTAATTTCCACATCCTCAGCCTTAGCTTGAGCGCTGCCCTCAGGCACTCAGGCCTTAACAAACACAGTACATGGTGTCCACACACGCCCACAACCACACACACACACACACACATACATCTACACTCTCACATACATGCACACAAGGTCATTTCCACATGTTGATTCAATACAGAATCAGCTGCGAGGTTTAATGTGCAAATTTATGACTCTGTAATGACCATGCCCACATTATACTGTACATCAACAGGTACACGCACAACACATGCACAGATTTATCCCCCATCTCCCCGTCTCCGTCTCCTGGATACTGATATGAGCAGATACTCTTTCACTGTATGATAATAAGTCAGACGTAATCATATGACTGTGACATGTTATACATTCAGGCACTAGACTGAAATTGCATATTGGAATGCATTGAGAAAGGAAATTCATGCAGTTGGTACTTGCCACAGCACTTTTTAAACACTGTTCTATGGGATTATTAACTTTTGTTTTCAATGGCTCGACAAAAGACCACATCATTCGAATTATGATTAATTTGTGAAACCATGTTACCGATTCAAAGGTCACTGTGCAAGAATCAGCTCAATGCATATTCCATTACATGTCTAAGAGCTGTTTCAAGGATATATGAAATGGCTTGTGATTTTACTGACCAGTTTATTTCCTTCTATATTGGAACCATTTGAAGAGACCCTTTCAACACAACGAATCAAGACTACCACACAAATCTAATGTAGTTGAAGCAGAACAGGATAAAGCATAGGCTTAGGGATTGAAATTAATACATTTGCAGAGGTCTGCCAATACAATCACAATGTTCCTCACTGGTTTATGAGGAATGCTCACTTATCGTTCATGCTGCCATCATCAATGAGAGGTATTGGGTTACAGAGGGGGTTATGAGAAGTGAGGTTAGAATCAACATTTGCTACACAGGTGATGCCTCACGACTTAATTCAGTGTTTTAGATTCTGTAGAAGTAGGGAAGGTTCTGAATGCAAATGGGTGTTCATGCTGGCTCACATGAAGAGACACTTAAGCAGGCTCTGTCAAAGAAGTTTGGCTATCAACACCCTGAACAAATGCAAATGTGTGTTTACAAAGATCTCTCAAAATAACAAAGAGAAAAATACAACCCCAACACGAAAGAATGCAAGCCAAGGGTGAAATTGCCTATTCATAATTTCCATTATGCCAAGACCGTGAAAAATGATTCTTATCATCTGAGAAAAACAGAGCAAGCCCTTTCTTACTGTGTTTTCATGATTTGGTATTTAACTAAGTGTATTTGGGACACTTTTTTTCTACACTTTTCAACAGTTTTGCACAATGCATTAACATTATGCAATTTTTTGATGGTATGAATGGTATACAAAACAAAATAAAACAAATCTTCATAATAGTCCATAGCTTGGAGTACCTTAGGTTCTCGATATTAATGATATTGCTTAGCTTTCACATACACACACACACACACACACACATTTCGCAAACTACAGCTTACCACATATACTACTAAATGTAACACAACTTACCAAATGAACCTGTATAAGTATGACACAGTGAAAGAAATGCTCTGAGTGGGTGGCAACATTCACTTTTTCCATGCACTGTGTTTCATTGCATGTGTGCTGGCATTTGTGTATTGTTTGTGCATGTAATGACTCCAGAATTTATGTGACCTCATTAATTGGCTGGATTGAGTACCCACAATAAAACCAGTCATTACCACTCGACCTCTCACACGCTTGTGGAGCGTTAAACACTTGGCCATGTTACGCGTATGTGTGTGTGTGTGTGTCTCTGTGTGCATGTGCCCATGTTTGTGGGTTTAAGAGGTTATGTTTGGGGTAATGAATATGGATATTGATAAAAACACCTTCTTCATTATGTTTGTAGGGACATTTTAATGCCCTCAGTAAAACACTGGCTGGCTGGTACAGTAGGACATGTTTGCACTGAACAACCCCTAGCAAGTGCCTGAATCAGGCCCTGGAGCGCTGCACTGACAACTGCCTGTAGGTTACTGTCTTATGTCTGTGTCGTTGACAAAATGTCAGAGGGGAAGTGTGCTATTTAAGCAGCCGATTCACTGAATGAAAATGTTTGAACAATGGTGCAAGTTACAGGTATGTCTCAAAGTGATACAATGTGTGTGTGTCTGCATGTGTGTGTTTGTCTCCATATGATAACACTTCATACCACTTCATTAGTTAAATCTATCTGTGTTAAAGTGAGGATAAGTGTGTGTGTGTGTCCATGTGTGTACTTACATGAGTGTCTGTATACGCGTGTGTGCTGGCCTCCATGTGAAAACGTGAAACCGCCTCATTATTTTAACCTAACTGTCTTAAAGTGAGGCAATATGTGTGTGTGTGTGTGTTTGTGTGTGTGTGCTTGCCGATAACATGTGATACCACTTAATTACTTAAACCTAAAAACCATTATTAACTGCGAGGATTACGCATCCTCTGGTACCTGGCCCTGGATCTGTGGATGAGTTTAACATTTCAATTGCTAATGGCCAGAAGCTGTTGTTGCATTCATTTTTCATTTTTCGTCCCACTTTTGTAAATATGTAGCCAATATATTCTCAGTTTTGAGGTTGTCTAATTAGTTCAGCCATGTCTGATTCTGTGTTGCCCACAGCCTGACCTTTCAGTTCACCCAGAAATACTCAAACCACAGTAGAGTCAGATGATTCCAATGTTTAATTGAAACAATGAACAGGCAAAGCAAAGAGCAGAGAATCAGTTTTACAGGTAAATACAAGTCTTTAAGTGCCATCAGTCCCTTGTTGAAATGTCTAGAGACCCAGCAGATTTATAGAATGTCAAACCACATTTACCTTGTTATTATTAAATTTACGTAGCTTAAGGTATCCAATGGACCATACCAAAACTTCAACACTGTCCCCCGGCTCCTTCTACATGTAAATTTCAAGCTAGAAATGGCCGGCTGAAAAAGTGAATTAGCCTGCATATGACGCTCTAGCAGTGCTCCTGGGTCACTTTCAGACGCACACATTTACATACGCTATCTTTGAGCGTCAAATAATAATTTCTGATGGTCAAAAAACGTGTTCTGTGACTCCTTACTAACTGAGTCAGCCAGAGCTAACCCCAACTATGGACAGACAGGAACCAGACTAGTTGGAGAAAGCTGCTGATTGAACAGGAGTAAAGAATGCATTTCATTGTATTATGTGGCATTTGAGACTTTAGCAAAAACATTTTATTTATTTCAGACTAGTACATGTACTTTATGAATAGACAGCTCTCCCAACCAGTGCATACTGAAGGGTCAATATAGGTACTATACAGACTTTAAATACAATTCTTTCAGTTTTGTTCTCTTACAATTTGTTTGAACACAGCGCATTCATGTACAGTGTACCTAAGCAGCTACTGCACATACTGTATGGTAGAACAGTATCATACCTAAGCAGACCTTCATTAACTGGTATATATCTGACCGACATACTGTAAGGTTTAGGCATACACTTGTGTCTTTGCATTTCAAAGTCATATTTGAATCAAATCTAAACAATGCCAACACGGAACACTTTTGTGGCTTTTGTGTTTAACACCCAGGAAGACACCCAAATATTCTCCCTACAGTGGACCTTGTCACCCTTTATGGTCTCGAGTGTGTGGTAGAGGTATAAGAAGTCTATGCTATGGTCTCTCTCCCACACTCACTAACACTTCCCTTCCATTCCCTTCCCCCTGCTTTCAGCCCCTTGGTGAGGCTTTCGGCTGGGGGCTCGGGGATCTGAAGTGCCTTGGCGCCACAAATGTCGGCACCATGATCTGTGCACTCTGCGCAGCAAGACCCATAACTTCTTGGTTATAAAAGGGGACAGGGGACTCGTTGACTGGGAATGGTTTAATAATTTAGTATGGCCTTAAACTAATCTATTTTGAGAACCCAGATGGTATTTTTTATTGGCCAAATGCTTAGATAATTGAACGGAATAGTTTACTCACCAGGCAAACGACACTTCATCCGATGCTGGGTTAACCTTGGTGAAGGTAGCAGCAGAACTTTAGAGTTTGTAGGTCCCTGGAAATGTAATTACCTAAAATAAAGAAGTCTAAGAATGGTGTAACTGTAAAACTGAACAGTCCGTGTGAAGAATGTGTATGTGCGTGTGTGTATGTCTGTGTGTGTGTGTGTGTGTGTGTGTGTGTGTTTGTGTGTGCGCGTGTGTGTATGTGCCATGTGTGTAAGTGCCTGAAGGTGCATTCAAACATTCAGTGCTTTTTGTATTCTCACAGTGATAGTTCAAAGTCTCTCAGTGTTGGCTTCGGCTCTGCGTCCTCCGCATTTGGTTGATTTCTTTGATTCGTACAACTCAGGAAAAAAAATATTTTTTTATACAGAATATTTATCAAAAAATGAAGGACATTGGGAAATATGCCTCTGACTTTTTCCATATGATGCTGTTTTTCTGGGCTGCAATTTGTGCAGCACAAAGCCAAATCAGATGGAATAAATAAAATCAGACTGATAGGTAAAGGCAGCATCCTGAGCTATTTCTTTGTCAGCAATGCCACTATGTTCATGCACAGTGGGCTATATTGATATAACCTACATCTGTCCTGTGTACAAGCTGTTGATTGTACAACTGGAATTTTTTAGGTTGTTTTTTTTTTTAGAAAAGAAATGCTATTGTTAATACTAATACTATTGCAGTACCACAATCACAGCAATAAGTATTGTTGTTGTTGTACATCCGTAATTTCCAAGGTATTTCCAGTAGGTGGTTAAGAGAGAAACCTGAACCTAATTGAAAGTAGTAAACCTGTTAATGGAGAGGCTTAGCAGAATAAGAACTCCAGGCACTTGTAGCCTATTGTCCAGTTCACGAACACCGGCTTAATTTACCCAATTTGCCAATTAAACACCTCCTTATAATTCATCCCTGGTCCATTAAGACAGAGAACCGAGGCCAGGGGCGCCGCTAGAGGGGGAAAGGTTAGAACGATTCTAGGGGCCCAGCATTGACATGGGGCCCTGGTAGGGGCTAATAATATTATCTTAATAATGCTGCACTGTTTAAAGGAATACTCCACCCAAAAATGAAATTAAGCCAGTCTCGGTCACCCCCCAAGTTGAACATTGAAAAAAACCTATGAAAAAAATCATAATGCAAAATCGAACGAGGCTATTACCTGGGCAGATATTTACTTGGAACTATATTCGGCCTCATCACAGGCGAAGCACCGCTAGATAGGCACAAAGTTCTCACGCAGCAGCACCCGAATCCCATGCCATGAGTTTTCAAGTGCTACGTGAGGACTTTACGCCTATCTAGTGGTGCTTTGCCTGTGATGAGGCCGAACATAGTTATGATGAGCCGAAATATAGCCTACTGGAATATTCAACAGCGGTCAGGTAGACAATGGGCCGGATTTTTGGACACTCTTAATGAGCAGTCTATCAGAGGAAAGGGGAAGGCTTAGGGACCATCTGCAAAGTGCAAAACACAAATGGATAATGTCAATAACTTGAACGTGAAGAGACACCAATTTTTTTTATCATATCAATATCATTCAATAATTTGCTCTTATCAACTGTACCACCAAAATCAAAACACACCACAACAGCCTCATTATGGTCCTACACAAATTAATTTGGTGAAAAAAAACATTATTAAATAAAATGCAACAACTTTGCTTCTACCAGTTGTAGTGCCACCAAACCTATATTAAGGTTGCACCACTTAGTGTGAAAAAATGTGGATTAGTCCATTGTTAAAGGGATTCAATTCAATAACTTTCTTAAAGTGTAGTTCCACCAAAATCACTCTACACATCTAGGGTGTCATTATGGTCATACTCTAATCACTAGGTTTGGGGAAAAGTGAAGTAGTCTATTTAAAAAATATATATTGGATATAAAATTCAATACCTTTAAATAATTTTTAATCCCACCAAAAAAAAAATATCAGTAAGTCAGTACAGTTACTGGCTGGGTTTTCCAGATTCGTTAAGAAGCTCTTAACGCTAAGATCTTCTTTGGAGCGCTCTTTAAGAGCTCTCATTGGCCAGATTAGCACCCAACCCAAGGCCGTGCAAGCCTATAGCAAAAAAATATGTAGTTGCAATTCTGACAATGGTGCATTTAAAATAATGCCATCTAATGATGTTATTACCTAAACAGATGGTCACATGCAGCATACCTTTCCGCAAAAATGTGTGTGTTGGGGGGTGGGGGTTCTGGCGGCACACCTGACGAGGCCTTTATGGTACAGTTGAGTTCTAGATGACATAAAAAAGTCTTAAAGCCACTATGTGTAGGATTTATCTTCTATTTATCTTCGTCTTTTATTAAAAATACATTTTTTATTTTAAAAATATAATGTCAAACAATGGTAATTACCTCCATGAATAAATTGTAGAGTTCCCGTAAACTTGGTAATTTCCATTTATATATAGATGTGGCTGGGTACCAAATGAGAATATCCATTTTGCGCCGCCATTTTCAAAATGAGGACCATTGGAAATGAGGACCGTGGGAAAGGAAGGGCTAATACATTTAATTCAAACGTGTGCAGTATACCACTTCGCCGATAGATGGGAGAAATTCTCATACGAAAAAAATACAACTTACACATAGTGGGTTTAAGTCAGAACTAAAAAAGTCTGACTAATTACAGTTGCTGTGGCCCATGTAGTGTAGTCATTGTCCTGTTAGTTAAACAATCATAATTAGTATTTCCCCCAACAAATGTTTTTTTTTAATGCTGCCTGAGACAATGATTGAAAAAAAATATGTCTGGGGAAAAAAATCTGTGCATTCTGAGAAAAGAGAATTCTAAGAATTGAAATTTATATTAGAATTCCATGAAAGACATCTTTTCATTTTTTTGTGAGGCAAACCCACCCAGGGCTCTCAGGTAACTTTGCTCTCAAACTGTCAATTTCTTTAGACCCCCCTATGATGTGAGCCTGTGAGGCTGAGATGGTGCACTACTAGTGACAGAGATATCTACCTGAGTGCGGTGCACAGAGCAGGGACCCCCTCTGATTCTGTCATCAGTCACCTGTCGGCACAGCTGCCTACTCCTTGGGAGAACGACTCGTGATTCGAGGATCAAAAGTCCTGGGGAAGCGTGAGCGAGGTGCACTACTACCCTTCCCAACCTTCATCCTTCTCTTCCTCTTTAACGCTTATGCTGTGTGTTCAGGCAGGGGCGCTGAGACCCCTCTGGCCTCTGCCTGTCAGCAACCAATGGGCCCTTCCTTCTTTAGGATGAAAGGGAGCAGTCCATCGTGTGTGTGTGTGTGTGCCTGTGTGTGTGTGTGTGCCATGATCCAGCTAATATTAGTGGACTGGGAGATTTGCAGAAGACAAGCAAACTGTGAACCCACATCCATCACCCTTTACCATAGGCCACTCCACTTCAAAAGTACAGCAGATGAAACCAGTGAGGTTAACAATGTGTAGAGAATGAGAGGCAATCAAGTCACTTGATTCAAATCTTAAAGGTCTCATTCCATCTCTCATTCCGTCTCTTGTCTAAAATAATGTCATGAGAGTTGGTTTCAACAAAAAATATGCTGTGGTTGTCTTGTTTCAAGCTATTTTAGTTAGGTGAAAACGAGAGCAGGGATAGCTCGAGAGGATTCTTATGAATATTAATGATATGCAAATGTATCGCCTCTGATTGGCTAACAACACTGTGACGCTCCCTCTAGTGAAAACTAAAGCTGGATTTATACTTCTGTGTTGCGTCGTCGCAGACCTTCGCCGACACCAATCAGACCTTCGCCGACACTACGCATACACCTTTCGTGCGCATGAAAAAAATCCTGACTACACGTCAAAGTGTCGCCGACGCGGTACGCAGACCGACGCATACGTCATGGATTGTGATTGGTCCGCTTTACATCAGTTCCAGTTCTCCGCCTTTCCAGTGCGTTGTGTGTACAAGACCGGCATTTTTAAACCATTATAAATGGCCTTATAACTACCCATTCACCTGACAAAGACAGTTGACCGTAGAAAGTAATGACCTGATAACTATGCTTATTAACCAGACAAAGCTTCCCATCAACGCATCCGACACAGTTTGTGAAGTTCCACAGTCTCCAGAAATCTCCGGCTATCGTTTCCCACTGGTTAGTTGATGGACAGGGCAAAAACTCGGGCTGCAGTGTTGTCCACAACGCTTTGCAAACCTCTGACACAATAAATGACACTGTGGATGAGGCCAGCTTATAGCTTGCCGCTAGCTACAGCCTGTTGATTTGCACCAGAAGCCAATACTCGCAACGCAACGACCGGAAAACACACGTGCAAAGGACCCTTTCCTAAACTCAATAACCCCCTAGCGTTGTGGCAGTGAACTGCCATGCGTAGCAATTATGCAGACGCAGAGGTATAAATCGACCACGGAAGTATACATCAAAAACGTCGGCGAAGGTGTCTGCGACGGTGTCTGCGACGGTGTCTGCGACGACGCGACGCAGAAGTATAAATCCAGCTTAATGTTTTCTTGAGGGCGGGTTAACTTCATAGCTAATGTTCAAATTGACGTACATTTGTACGGCTTTTCCGATTCGCTCGTTTTTCCCGGCAGTTTTCTATCACAGGCAGATACAGACTACAGGGGTAGGAGAGCATTTTGAAGTTGAGCATAGAAGTACAACTTGGGCTGACCTATGGTAATGTAAAAACATCAAGTCAAACGGTTTATTTTGGAAGGAGACCTTTAAGATATTTAGATCTAAAGAATTTGAAATATCTTGCTCAGAAATGCACATCCTGTTTAAATGTTCAAAACATTGCTAAATGAATTCAATTCTCTGACAACTCAGTATTCCCATAACATCCTCAGAAATAGGCAATTCACTCAAAATAAGAGACAAAAAGGCAAACTACATCTGACTCACAGTCTAAAGCAACAAGCAGAAATACACAATGCAATCAAGTAATATACAGTAGCTTAATTAACCTGTGGGGATGTAACTGGACAAGAAAGGTGGGGAAGGAGACAGGGACACTCCACCAGAAAATTTTGATTCAGTAGGCCACAAGAAACAATAGTGCAAATCTAATTAAACACAAATAAGCTGAAGCCTGGCAGAGGCATGTGGTTAAAAAATAATCCAAATCATAATCTTTAAATAATTTAATAATAAGGTGTAACCTCAAATCTGGCACTAAAGGATGTGTTGTAAGTCTAATTTCTTGCTGGATTAGGCTACTAAATTTGAGCATGGCAGTTCAGCATGACATCGATTTTGGAGGAGGTAGACTTGGGTCAAATTGCTCTGATTGTTTGTAGCACTATTCAGTTGGAAAGACAACCACTGATTCCATCCCTAGGACTGAGGTCGGTCTACATCAGTTGTGCTCATTTGATGGATGGCTTGTCATGCAACAGTCATGGGGAATGTTGGAGGCAAAGTACAAACTGACAGTCTGCTGTGGTGGTTTCTGTCAGGGGAACATGTTGCTGGACATCTCCTCTAGTTATCATAACACTTATGGATAGTCACATTTTATAGTCAGAGGAATATAGGCCTGTTTTTTTTTCTGGACTGTCCCATGTTGTAGTTGGTGCAAAAGTTTTGTATCATCTGTTGTTTATATTCAGTTTCTGTTGCTGCATCTACTAGACAAATTACTGTGTGTAGGTTTTTCAGATAAATATGACCACCACACCAGCTAGAAGTATGTGTAGAAGAGTAGACGCTGGACCTAACCTAACTGAAAATTTTAAATTTGATGGCAATGACCTCCCACTGCAATTAGTGTCTGATCCCTCCTGACCATTTTTTTTACTGTCTATCTTTTTAACGTTGTCAGACGTTTACACCTCTTAGCCCTGACCCTGATCTCATCCATCTATTATTACATTTACATTTATGCATTTAGCAGACGCTTTTATCCAAAGCGACTTACAAAAAGAGGATAACAATCAAGCTACAAAGCAGAAACCTTAAAGAGCATAGTGCTAGGGAATAGTGCTTGAGTTCAATTTAGTGCTAGGATAGAAGATGTTCTCTGAATAGCTGGGTCTTTAAGAGCTTTTTGAAGGCTTCCAGAGATTGCCCTGTTCTGATTGTTTTTGATAGGTCATTCCACGAGCGTGGGATGACACATGAGAAGAGTCTGGATTGCCTTGGGCGAGGTGCCGGGACTGCAATTATTAACACATCCAGCCTACTGTCCAGTGAATACTATATATATTGTAGCATATGCTATATTCAGCTTTCATTTCCTTGATTGTCACTTGGCCTACTGTTAGGGTTGCTAACCCAATCGTTTCTGTTACGTTTATGTTAACATAGTTGCCTATTTAGCAGTGTTAAACCCCAAATTAAGTTGTTGCTGGTGGTGGATGTTCCCAAAAAGTTCACCAAATTCTTAGGCTTGCCAACTTATTAGACTTGCAGTTCTTGGTTTATTTCTCTGTACACTCTTTACTACACATTTCTCTACACAAAATGTTAAAAAATAATTATACAAAGCAGCTTAAGAGAAACAGAAAAACACTGCACTTCTGCAAACCAGCAAAACAAATGACCCCCAGCTGCAAGTACTGGTATTGTCACAAATTAAAGTTTGTTTGATAGTTTTACAGCACACAATGCCAAGAATGTCCATAGAGGATTGTTGCATTGTGGCAAAAGACTGGGCTTAGTATGGAGTAACATGAGAGGTAGCAGATGCACCATTATTGTGTTTGCCTCCAAAAATTCAGGCTTGGCACCGAATGTTTCCTTGTAACTTTATGATTTCATTGATCTGACAGTTGCGGACTCTTTTTCTCACCCGTCTTAAAAAAGAGGCCGATCACACAATGGCCACCCTTGAGGGAACCTCTACCGGAATTTCCCCTGCTTCTGCCAGTGTCATTGTTCAAGGGAAGACAGCAAAGTCCTGAATCTATCATCAGCCATTGAGCTCCTCTGACAGATGTGTCACTCGTGGCCTGTGACACGGGACGCTAAGGGCCAAGACTGCCGGTTCACAATAACGGTCTACAGATGACACTCTGTGGAATATTATTCCTCTGCTTCCAAAAACAAAAAATCCAGCCTGGCTTTATGTGCGTGTGAAACAGCATAATTCTGTGAGGAAGTGTCAGAATTATTAGCTAAACTTAGTGCACACTTAGTGTTTGGTCTACCTTGTTCTACTGTATGAGTGTTTTTTCCCAGGAATGATGAAAAATATTTAGACACGCCTTCATAAGTTCATCTATGGTGCCGTCGTGCCCTAATGGTTTAGGCTTTGCTCTTGATCTGTTAGGGTTTCAGTTCGATCTCCGACCAGTGTTCAAGTTTTAATTGTTAGACTGATATCGCAAACAACGAAGGTCATATTTAACACCCCAGTGCTCTCTGACACTTATATTAACACTGTTTGAGAGTATTTTATCAAATAATAAGGTGCAATCAATTGAACTGTTAAGATTTATAAAGCCTATAGTACTGACACGATACTGACATCCCATCTTAGGTCATTGGTTTTAAAATTGAATTGAATTGAATTTCGATTGAATTTCTAATTGAATAGCCCTGCTCTATGATAAATCTTACTTTTCTCTCATTTCCCCCCTTCTTCATCCCTTTGAGATGTTTTGCATTAATGAGGTTGTGTGTGTGTGTGAGAGAGAGATAGATAGATAGAGAGAGAGAGAGAGAGAGAGAGAGAGAGAGAGAGAGAGAGAGAG
>JAGFZM010000022.1:130214-141799 GCA_017657215.1 Limnothrissa miodon
AGAGAGAGAGAGAGAGAGAGAGAGAGAGAGAGAGAGAGAGAGAGAGGCAGGGAAAGGGAGAGAGTGAGTGAACTGGCGGGCTAATCAGACAGTTGCAAGGTGTGCTGTATAGAGCAATCCCAGAGATACTACTTGAATTTAAATCACCAGACACTAATAAAATGATCATTATTTTGAGAAAAGGGAAGTGATCCCCTATAAAAGTACACATGTGTGTGTATTTGTGCGTTCAGTAATGTGTTTGTGTGTGTGTGTGTGCGTGTGTGTGTGTGTGTTTGTGTGTGTGTGTTAGCATAAGAAAGATCATTTCTTTCCTCTTCGTCACTCTTTCCTTACCATTAAGGGTGGAGTGTCTGCATGCGGGTGCAGATATCGCAGAGACGGGTGGTTGCGGGTAATGAAACTATAATTTCTCATGCTAGGAGCCAGAGGATTATCTCTGAAAGTGTTTATTAAAGACTCCAAGCAATAACTCTTGCCTCCTCCACTGTCACTCTTCTTGCCATTAGGTATTGTGTTTGCATGTTTGAGATATATCTCAATATAGACTGTCAGATAAATCATTCTTTCAGAGGTCCTGGATATTGATTGCCTCAGACTGAGTTTGTGCCTGCCTCTGGACGTCTGCTGGGGTCTCTCGCTCGCTCTCAATCTCCGTGCGAGTGTGTATGTGTGTGGAGCACATGCGTATCTACGCCTGTGGTAATTTGTGTGTTTTTGTTTTATTTAGACTAAAATAAACTGACGAAAAGCATTAGCCTACATGCACACTATGTTAATTCAGATTAAAATATTTTGAGGTTTTGCGTATATTGCTCTCCCCCTCATTCTCCCGCCGTCCTCTCTCTCTGGCTCTTCGCCCGCTCGTGTGTCTCGTTCTGTGAAGAGCTTCCTCGAAACTAGTTCACTGCCGAGAGCGCGACGAATGTTCCCGCGGTTATTTCATAAAGGCATTCAGTACGAATCTAAAATTCCGCGTTCCATTTCGTAGAACTGACACAAGCGGGATCACTTGAGGAATCGGATTGCTAGGGCAACTGCCGTCAAACTGTGTGTCTTTAAGTGGGATTCTCCGGAGCTGTGCGGTAGGAGGGGTTGTGGTGACGCTTGCTGCCTCTCTGGTGCTGAGCTGAACAGCGATTTCACCTGCAGTTTAGTGCAAACGGAGTCCGGACGGTCTTCCACAGCCAGCGAGCCTACACTACCGCAAACAGGCGTCAGAAGGACCATCCTTGCGCAGACACCAGGGAAATTATACCATTCTCAAAAGAATTCAGGCCGTATCAAGTACTTCAAGCAGCCTCCGCTAGCTTGCAAGGATGAAAACAAGCATTGTTATCTTACTAATAGGATTCATCCTACTGGACTCATTTTGGGTAAGTGAGATTTCACATTTTAAACAACGTGAAGTGGCGCCTTGACATTCTGTGAACTAATTTTTAAGTATCGGTCAGTGCGGATGACAGACTGCGGTTGTTGCTTTGATGGTTCACTTGTTGTGGCTTCTTTTGAAGGTAGACATACGATTTAATGTGGTTTCTTTATTGCTCCTCAAAAATGTATACTTATTTTAACAAGGGTGTATTTTCACAATATCCCAATACAGGCTTACTTGTTCATATCCGTCGTCACTAAATCCTCGTAAAGACACGCACTCTCCTTTAACTACACAGTAAGTGGCCTTTTGGAAAGAAAGCTTGGTCAAACGATGTGTTAGGTAATCGTGCCAGAACAGAGGATTTTGCAGTATTCGATTAAATGTTTAGACAAACACAAATAGACAAATTAAACCGCCAAATATATGAAACTGTTTCAATGATGCAGTTTACAAAACCCATCAACCCCGGTAATGATACTCGAAAGCCCACACAGAGCCGCAGTCGTTAAATGCCGCGGAGACCCTATGTAGACTATATTTTTATTGCAGCAGTAACTAAACAATAAAAGTTGACTTTTGGGAATTTGAAGAACAGGTTGGATACACTGCCAATGACTTCATCACATACCATAATGTTAGGCACACTTTGGATGAGCTAGCAGCAGATGCTGCCCAGATTAATGTGATGCAGGCTACCCGCAAGACGTACCGTAGGCTACTATTGACACGGGCGTGTATGAGTTTTATATTTTTCGGCTTTTTAGTTTTTATTGTTAGGCCAAACTCTTTAATTAAAAGACCATTAACCAAAATATAAACGGAATGACAGAAAACTAAAACACCGAATTGTTAATTAATGAAATCATTAAGCATGGTCCATTCACTCTCAAAGTCATTATTTCTGTACTTTCTCCAAGAATGCATTGTCTCCCATGCAGATAAGATAAGATGAGCCTTTATTGTCTCTTTAAAAGAGAAATTTGTCTTGGACAACAACATTGTACGAGTTTCGTTAGGATTTGAGTGGAGTAAATCTGCTTCGTTGATCAAGGACGTTGGAAATTTATACCCCAATGGTTTGTTGAGTGTAGGCTAAGAAGTGGTTGTTCATCGAGTCCAGTAGGCTATGCATGGCGTTATCTGAATACAGCTATTAATCTTTATTCGCACTTTTCCATAGCCTACGATGTGGATGTAAGATAGCTCTGTCATTACCTCTGCATAAAAGCGGTTTAATTTTTTTGGCTTTGAACTGTAGGAGAGTATCCCGTACTGTGTCTATAAGGTAGTAAAGCGACATTAAGATGGGAAACATGGACAAAAGGCGAAAAGCAGAATGTGTGACGGTGGTAATAAACAAGGAAACCTGTAGTGAAAGCTGCGAGTGTTTGTATGTGCGGTCGCGTTATAGCCTACATTGATCCCTCAGGATCTCTCTCTCTCTCTCTCTCTCTCTCTCTCTCTCACACACACACACACACACTCTCTCTCACACTATAATTTTCAAATAAATGTGAGCCTATTGTCTTAATAGCTTATTGCCTATTGTCTTATTTATTCTGTGTTGTTTTCTCCCCCTTACGTTTATTGTTATCTCAGCATCTTCCTTGTACAGACACATGTTCACTTGGTTTTTGTGAACTACCAGCCACACCTTTTCTGACAGCCAGGGCACGCACACGCACTTATGTTCTAAATCATGTCACTCCCTTTAGTTTGTCACGGATGTAGGCCTACATTCATGAACTTGACAGAATCAATTAGGAGAATGGAGACATTGAGACTGATACATTTTAGTCTTTGGGATGTATTCCTATCCTTAAAGGTACACATTTACTCTCAAAGACATAACACTGAGAAATATCCCACTGTGTTGTGAATCATATTCATTTCCAACAACCATTGCAGAAAGATCACACAAGTATTTGCTGTTTCTTCCTGTCTTTTTTCTTTTGTTTTGTTTCTTTATGTCAGGGTTGCAGTTATTAAAATGTTACAATGCACTCCCTCTTTCTTTTCTCCCAGGTGACTAAGGGAGATCTGCCACTGAAAGCGTCGTGCCGGCCTGGATTTTCTCAAAGTTTTTATACCCTGCTTGTTTCAAGGGATCTACTGCAAGGCCAAAGCATTCTCAAAGGTAAGGCTCGCATTTCCTTTGAATTAGCTGAGCTTACCTCCTGTCGTCTCTCACTGGTGCGGTCAAAGGCAGACGTCTGAGGCTCCTGTGAAAAAGGCATGTGCACAATTGGCAGTCTGCTTCTCCAATCTGCCGCTGTACCATGGAGGTCGTCTCTTCTTTTAAAGACGAGAGTGAACTCTCACACCCTGGCACTGTAAAACCACACTGAAGAGTTAGGCTTTCAGCCAGGAGTGACACTTTGCATGGAAGGACAGCAGTGTGTGATGTGAGCGTGAGCGCGCGCACACACACACACACACACACACACATGATTTTAAAAAGGTGGGTTTATTTCAAACAAGAAGTGTTCTTACTTCCACCCACCTGCTGACAGCAAACAGACAGATCTCCAATCTCGCTGACTCCCTCTTGAGAAAGAGGGATAAAGCAAGCACTGGCCTATGAGCTTCACTCATAGCTGTATTTTGATGCATATCTCTGTTATGCCACACCCCAAGGTAAACATCCTCTCACTAACAAAAAAAAAAAAACATTCAGAGCTGGCCAATACACAAGAATCAGTAGCAGACACCGTTGGCTTATCAAAAACTAGGTAACCACACTCCACTCACAAACATTCTCTAACACACCATGTGTACAAAAACAGTGTTCTCAATGCTTGATTTCAAGCTAATAATGCTATGACCAAAGTGTCATGCTACGTTGAGTCTTTTTTAGTTTTTTTTTTTATTGTGTTTTTTAATGTGACTGGCCATGTGGCTTGTTGGTCAAACCTTTAAACTGAGCTACTGACATAATTTCCTTTGCAAACAAAACTTTACAGCACCAGTTTTCCCTTTAAGTGTGCCGCACATAATTCATTTTTTTCTTGTTTGTAATTAAAGTGCTTAGATTTATGTCCAAGGAACAAGAGGCTGTACAGTTCATATGTGCCTCTCACTGTGAGTGCAGAGAGATGTGTGAAAGATGTGTGTTTGATTCTGTAGCGGGTAAATGCTATACCTGTTGTTGTCAGTGCAGAGAGACGTGTGTTTGACTCTGTAGCGGGTAAATGCTCTAACTGTTGTTGTCAGTGCAGAGAGACGTGTGTTTGAAGCTGAGTCTGATTGGGTTAATCTCCACAGTGACCTCTCCCATGGGAACATAGTGTCCTTTTGTCTCTTGACTCTTGACTGCCTGGCTCTTATCCCATTAGAGGCCCTCAGAAGAGTGGTAATAGTGGTGGTGGAGATGTTGGTGGGAAGAGGGGTTGGAGGCACAGGTAGAAAAACTGGCCTGTGTTTCTTGGTGATAACAGCTGTACCATCATCATCATAATCCTCATCATCATCATCATCACTGCCTTTCAATTCTCCTCTTCTTCTTTTCTTTCCCCTTCTCAGTTTGAGTGTTTATGTTCTTTTGATTTACACCATTGGCTTTGGACGCCAAGGTAATTATTCAGCGGTCCAGCTTTGGCTAGCTCTAGAGTGCAGGAAATTTCATTGACACGCAGGCGCTAATCTGCCTCTGCTCCTGCCAATACAGCCTAATTGGAATCCCGCATTGATCTCCATGGTTTCCCCCCTCAGCAGAAACGTGTTGCTATTGGTTCACACTTCAGCCTCAGGGTAACCACGGTATCGGCTACGGTGGCTGGCATGGTGTGGACTCACGGAGCACCGAGCTCCTGCTTTCTTTGGTTGCATTCCCCAGGTATGCTGGCGCGTGAACTTTTCTTTTCCAAAATGGGCATAATTGCCAGTGTTTGTTTGCGGTGCCAACAACCCAAACATCAATATGGGCCTTTAATTAAATTCTGATTGTGTTCCTAAAAGATTCATTATTGTTTATTGTGCGGCTCTTTTCATAAATCTCGTAGTAACACAAGTATTGGTTTCTCTTCTTTTACAGTAATGGAATGAATCGTTTTTATAGGGGGTTGGCTGTGTGTGTGTGTGTGTGGTACATGTATGAATGTGTGAATATGGTGTGAATGTGTGTGTGTGTGTGTGTGTGTGTGAATGTGTATGTGAATGGATGAGGTATGAGGATGAGAGAGAGAGAGAGAGAGAGACAGAGAGAGAGACAAAGAGATTGTTCTACAGTGATATAATGTACACCTGTACCTATATATCTACACATAGATAGCCTGTCTTATTCCAGTGTTTTTATGGCAATGCTTTGGCAATGCGAATATCTTATTTGTCATGCCGATAAAGCATCTGAATTTGATTTTAAGAGAGAGAGTGAGAGATGGCTGTGCTCATTAGGTGCCTGTGGCACGGCAGGCAGGGGAAAGGAGAGGAGAGGCGACATGAGAATGAGGCAGGCTTGTTGTCATGAGTCGATACAGTAAGCCTGAGTGCAGTGCCGTAGTGGAGTCCCAAGCCCAGCAGGGGGTGTCAATACAATCACAAGGCGGCACAATGAAAAAGCACTTCTGTGTCTGCATCCTGTATGACTCCACAGTGCCGGCTGCAGTGCCTGCCCACATAGCACCCTTTGAGCATCACTCTACATCAGGGGTCGGCAAATAAGTTTGGACGTGGGCCAATTTTTTTTTTTTGACAATTCAATCGCGGGCCATCATCATCAGGCAAACCATGCTTTCCTTTTCAGAAAAAAAACTTTATTAGCCTATATCATAGGCCTATATGCTACTCTATTTATAAGTCAATCATAAGCCTTAGGCAACAAAATGTAAAAAAAAAATTACATTCATTTAAAATGACTGCTGCAGCTCCTGTCATTCAACAGATAGGCCTAGCAACCTGAATAGCTAATGATTTGGCTATGTATTCGTAAAGTTGCTAATTCTCGCATGACATCCTCATGTTTTTTCTGTTTGGGATGTGTGAAAACACACAAAAGTTGTTAGCGAATGTAGGACGTACAAAGAAGAGTAGAAGGAAAGGTCTGCGTTCAGCCGACAGTACCTGAATTTATGAATATCCAACAGCTGGAGGTTGTAGCCGTTTGCAAAGAATATATTGGAAGTCACCACGCGACAACGCATGGTCAAAAAACATATCCACTTGCTAATTGGTGCTCTTTGTTAAGTACTACGAGACCTGTCAATTGTAAAATGCGCTATACAAATACAATTGAATTGAATTTAGTTTAATTTAATTGAAGCGCTGATGGCTGGATATACACAGAGCTGCAAGATCCTGGTTCGGGCACTTACAGCGCAGCAAAAGGTTACTAATGCGTCCCTCAACGCATTAGTAAAGGAGAAATCTTTGTGACTTGGACCTGGACTGTACTGGAAGATGTTACCGAGTACAAACTTATATCCAATGCTCACCTCCGTTCACCCCCAGCATTCCGCATTAAACCGTTTTCAGCCGAAGGTTTCATTAACCTTACACTACTAGCTATAGGGGCACAACTTAGCCTATGCAGATAAATCGCTATTTTTACACCATTAACAAGGTTCAAAAGTAACTTCACACTTCATTGGTAGACTTCTGAGGGCCCTGACATTTAAAACGAGACAATGAGAACTTTGAAAGTAAACAGGTACTTTATTAAAAAGAAAGTTTTTTTGGCCCGCGGGCCGCTATTTGCCGGCCACTGCTCTACATGGAGGAGAGGTCCAAGTTCTTGATTTCCTGCAGTGAGGAGTTCAGACTCTTTTTGCCTGTCAAGGTTGAAGCGGTTGATGACCATGAACAAAAAAAAAAGTCACAAAATTGTGGGGTAAAAGAAACCAGGCTTTTAACCCAGCTTACCTTCAGGCTTTTACCCCACCTTTAGACTCAGGCACACACCCCACCTCAACCACAACCTCTCCACTCTTCATCAGAAAAGAAAACACAAGCCCACATGCCTCCATTAGGGCAGCACCGCGGTCATTCCAGATCTTTACTTTATCTGATACCTTTGCCTCATTGGTTTCCTCCCCCTTGTGTTATGGCTTCTCGGACCCCTCTGGATCCACGGGCCACATTCTTCCCTGGCGGTGGGGCCCTCAGCAGGCTTGCAGCGGCAGCCGCAGAGGCAGCGACTGTGGCAAGCAGCGGCAGCAGCAGCAGTGGCAGCAGCAGCTGCGCTATGGGGCCTATCTGTGAGCCTGGTCACGCAGCTGGGCCTTGAGGCCCAGACCAACACAGCTAGTGATTTATACAGCCAGTGAGCAGTGATTTATCATTTGTAAGGGGACGTCGTGGAGGGGGAGGCAGGAAGCTCCTCTGGAAAGACTTTAATAATAACGTTGTTTAACCTAGAACCGTCATCTGGGGCAGAAAAAAGGGGGTGTGGGGGTAGGTGGGAGGAGGGTGTGTGTGTGAGCGAGCGCCGGAAAAAGTAATGGGTCGGACAGAACTGGGGCCTTGGATGTGCGAGGGCTGAGGAGCAGGGAACGGAGACGCCACAGAGGCGAGAAGGCTAAGCGGAGTGGACAGAAATTGGGGCATTGGGGTGAGGGTGTGTGTGTGTGTATGTGTGTATGTCTGTGTGTGTGTGTTTGGTTGTCTATGTCTGTCTGTATTTTTTGTGTATCTTTGTGTGTATGTGCCTGTGTTTGTGTGTGTGTGTGTGTGTGTGTGTGTGTGTGTGCCTGTGTTTGTGTGTGTGTGTGTGTGTGTGTGTCTGTCTTTCGGGGTTCGGGGATGGAGTGTGGGGCAGTGTGTGACCAGTGATATCGAGAAGTCCCAGGACAGAGAGGTTCAAGATGTTCTCGCCGGCTAGTGCGTGGCTTTCGTTACACAGATATCTTCAGATGACAACTTTGCCTTTTCGTTTTCCCTTCTAATCAATGCAACCATCTACACTCTACCTTTTTTTCACCTGTGCACATTACACAGCACGGCACTAAGTGCTCTCCAGAACGGTCCCACACATATGGTTTACATTTCAAGTTAGTTTAACATGCCCATCTCAAGGAAAAACCACAGGAAGGTTTTGTGAGATCTGACCCAAGCTCTACTGCGTGTGCGACAACAATCTTCATCAGTTAAAGTCATGTTGGCTTTGCGGTAATGGACTTCATAAACACAACGTGTTTGGAGATAGCTCGGCAAAATAAACAGCGCACTGAGCTTGTGTAAACTGAGTTCACTCAGCCTGGCCCATTTTGTATGTAATCTACACTGCCATCAAGTCAGAAGTCACATGAGCATATGAGGATGGCAAAAAATGCATGCCGTCTGTTTATGGGCTTTTAAAGTGATAAGCAGCCACATGTCTGCATCCCGGGGGAGCCTTTCTCAGCTGCAGTTCACCTCTGCCAAGTTGTGTCATTGCATTTGTTTACATCTCTGTCTGTGTCTGCGTATCTGCTTGTGTGTGTGTATGTGTTAGTAGGCATGTGCATTTTTGTGTGTAACACGCTAAGAGGATGTCAGCTTTCTGTATGTGTGTGTGTGTGTGTGTGTGTTAGCTGGAAGGACCCAGCCTGACCCAGATAGTATTTCTTGTCCCTTGGGGCACTTCACCCTACAGTTAGCGATATCTTAATCGTGTGCGTGTGTGTGTATGTGTGTGTGTGTGTGTGTGTGTGTCCAGGACTGTGACCGACAGACATGACATGGTCTTGGGGAGGGAGTGTAAACACACACCTCCAGGAGTGTCTGTGGTGGCCCCTGTGGGGATGACTCAGCGTTTGGGGCAGCAGGTCTCACCTCTCCCTTCCCCTCCTCCTAGCGCTGACAGAGCTACACCTAATTCTCCCAGGCGTGCTCCTCGTCCGTGCTCCCTCTCTCCAAACGGCTCTCTGTGCGGCTCTCCCAGGGGAGGCCTCGGCTTCTCTTGACCCCAATCCTAAAGCACCTTCCCCAGGCTGCTGGCGCTGGCAGCTCCCTTCCCTTTCCTCTTTGCCCCCCTGGGGGTGGAGGGTTTTTTGGAAGGAGATCGAGTGCGTCCTCCCTAGAGTTACAGTAGTGGAAGGGTGGGGTGGGTAGGAGAGGAAAGACAATGGTATTTGTGTGTGTGTTTGTATATGTGTCTGAGTGTGTGTGTATGCGTGTGTGTGTGTACGTACACATGGCATCACTGAATGGTTTCAGGCGACAGACAGGGTTTAAACAAGGACACCTCCTCAGTCTGTTGCATGTTATTGCTCTCTGCTCTGCTTTCAAATCCATGCAGCCAGCAAAAAGCCAGTTGAGTCGAAAAATTGAATCTAAACAGCAGACACCATCACTAATTTTTTAAAAAGTAGGTGACCTTTATTTGTTCAGTTTGATTTCCTTTCCTCTCTATTTAATAAGATATGAAAATGTATTAGTTTTGCTTTACTGTTTATTTGAAAGGCCAATCCTCCTCTCCTTTATCCTATGTTGGAAAATACAGCAGAGTTTGGCCTGTGTTTGGTAGTGTGTGTGGGGTGGGGTGGGGTGGGAGGGGGGGGGGTGCAAGCAGTTAGCTTTTGCTGGGAGCTAATGCACACCCCCCCACCCCCACCCCACCCCGCCTCAGAGAAGCAGTGAGAGAACCAAGCTCTCCGGCACTCCAAATAATTTAAATTGATTTGAACCACAGTTTCTCCAGGATAATGGCTTCTAAACTTCCTGTCAAGAAGCATCGGGCATAAATGGGATGATGACTCTCTTCCCCTCTTTCTCTCTGTCTGTCGTTCGCTTTTATTCTTCAGCCGAGGCATTTGTGGAGCCTCAGCCTGTGACACGTGCCACGCAGGCACTAACATGCATGACAGACACACTCAGCTCTCGATCCAGTGTGGCACTAGAAGCTGAAAACAGTCTTTCCAAACATATTTAGCATGTAGGCCAGACAAAGAGCTCGGCTTGTTTAAACACCAACCAGCGACTAATCAGACTAAAAGTCTGGCACACTCTGTTTGCAACTGTCTCCTAATTAATTTGATTGGGGCTTCATGTTAGGAAGTTGTGAACAATCTGACTAATGGTCTTCAGTGATATGGCTACTTTTTTATTGGGCATGTGTATCTTGCTTTGAAACCTAAGGCCTTGTTCTCTCACTATTCTCTCTGTTGCTGCAATGTCGAAGCTGATAGCAGGGCAATGTACTGTTGGCTGATTCTTCATGTGAGTCTTGTCCAAAAAAAACACTACGAGATTTCTTTTTTTTCTGTTTTTGACAACACAGCTGTCTGACTATTTTTTGGAGTTCATACTTCAGCTCACTTTCTCAAACAGAATAAATCTGTTTTGATGTACTGTTTGGTTGACTCCTCTTTGTGCCAGAGATGTGGAGGAATGGTAACTGGGGGATTATGTTCGGAAGCTAAGGTGTGCGACCATCTTCACTTCAGACGTCTCACTCTAGCCTATCCTTCACTTTGGCTTCTTGCATTTCTTCCTTCATCATCATCAAATCTGCCTTGTTCACTTTATTTTCCATTTTCTTTTTTTTTAGTGAATCATTTTTTTTTTTTTTTTTTTTTACTTTTTTTCTCTAAGTCTGCCCCCTACACCCCTTCCCCTCTTTCTCCTGTTTAAACCCAAACCGTGACTACCTACCATTGCAGTGTGTTGAGTAATTCTCTCCCTGGGATATTTTCCTTTCTGTTTTTCCCAGCTTTTTCTCAATATAAAGTCTTCAGATCTTCCAGGTTGATCTGCCTTTCCTCTTTTAGGGCGAAAAATACAAAAAGGGAAACGTGTTTTTTATTAGACGTATGAACATCTATCAAACAGGCATGACACATTGAACCTGACCTGGTGCACGCTCAATGGTTCAGAGGGTAACTCTACCTCTGGGAGCCATGTTGGAATGTCTGTCAAATGAAGACACATTTGCAGTCCTGCTGAAACCATTATGTGCATGGATTTGCTCCAGAAAAAGACGATGGTTATAGATTTTTCCAGACAAAAAGGGATCCCACACATCTTTAAAAGACATAGCAGACACGGTCAATCCTCAGAGTGTGTGTGTGTGTGTGTGTGTAAGGGGGAGGGGTAGATCTGAGAGGCAGGGTCCATCATGTTTTATGGACGAGGACGAGAGGCTGTGTCGGCACCTGCAGGAGGTCATCAGCCGCTTACTCTGCAGGGACTCCGAGTGACCGCTGCAGCAGTCCAGTCATTAGATCGGCAGACTGGGGAGAGGAGGACACAGGCCGAGAGAGAGAGAGAGAGAGAGAGAGAGAGAGAGAGAGAG